>KN894220.1:1510-17178 GCA_000934455.1 Apostichopus parvimensis
AGATGATTTCTGTAAAACAATGCCTTGTTGGTGCTAAGTTTGGTGCCTAATTTTTTGGCTTAATTTTGCTTTGTTGGAGATTAGGAGAGAACAGTGCCTTTCCCCTTCCCTCTCTTAATAATGTAATAATGTAACAGTGCTAACACTGTAATATCCTCTTAAGTAAAACAGTGTTATTACTATACTAAAAACACTCTTCATACTGTAACCTTGTTAGTAATTAATGTAACCTCTGGATCACTGTAACATTGTTAGTTATTAATGTAACAATCTTAATACTGTAACATTGTTTGGTAATGTAACACACTCTTAATACTGTAATAGGGTTAATACCCATGTTACACCCTCTGAATATACAATGTTATAACACTGTTACTCACTCTTATACTGTAAATTAATGTATGTTTCTAACAGTCATGCAATAACACAGACCCATTGCAAGAACATTTATCGTACTTGTGGTCGATTTGTAAAGTCCAGAATTTCTACATCCCCAACAAACCGTAACCGGGTGAGCCATCTACCTGGTCACCAGAAAGTCCAACGTATTTTATTACCAATAAAGCTCTGTCTGTGCGATATTGACCATAAATCCATCCTTTATACTGGAGAGAATTATTAAAAAAAAAACAATTTAGCCAAAGGATATAGTTTAGCTGCCCACTGCTGCATCTCGGCCATCAGGAGAACACGTGTGCATAATTGCTAGAGAGAAGCAAAGAGCCAGCACCATGACAGTTAGCTCTACTCTCCCGTTATTGATGTGGCATAAACAAAAGTATTTAAATGCACTTAATTTACGACCTTGACGAGGCAATTCATCCCCAGGTTCCCCATGCACGGACCGACTGGCATATGGTCTCGTTTGATTTTTTTTTCTTTTCATTTCTGAAACGATGATCGGGGAAGAGGTTTAATTACAGTTTATAGAATTAAAATGATATGAAAATAGCTAAGCCCTAATGGAAAGAGTTTACTTAGTGGCAAAATGCATTTACGGAGTCGATGGTAAGGTTTATACAATATGTAGTCCGGACATAACAAACGCCGAGGGGTAGTGTTACTCGCTGAGGACCTTAGGGCTCCATATTATGTTTATGACAGAGAGACGCGAGTGGTTTGGTCTTGAATTTTTAATGGGTCTGACGAGACTTTCGAGTCTTCTTTTCTTCTCCCGTGTCAAAATTTGTGTTATTTTGTTGGGCAATTTGAAGAGAAATTATGAAGAGTTGTTAAATTTTTAATGGGTCTGGAAGATTTATTTTATGTTTTATTTTTTTTTAATGTAGATGGGTACTATATAGCAGTCTGCTGGTAGAAATTATTGATGTTGCTTTGAGAAGGTCTGATATTTTGAGTCATTCACTTAAGTCAAGATGTCGTGTAATTTTATATGTGAAGCTTAGAATAAATCCAAAACAAACTGAGTTTTTTAGACCCCTGTAAGATCCCTTCAAAGACGTTAATTGTAGCTCAAGTTTTGAAGACAAATTATATTGTGAGTAGTATTCAATGGGATTTTTGTTTCTAAATATTTTATTCACCATATTTCAAATGTGATGTATGGTTGGGTTTAAGACCAGTTAGACATCTGGGAAATACCCTTTATCTCCACCTCTCCCTTTAAAGGAATTATCTTCAAAGTAAGATTTCAATTTTTACTGAGGCATGTTCCTTTAGTTTGTATCAAAAATTAAAAGGTTGACTTTTTTAGGCACCAAACTTAGTTTTGATATACATGTGGTAGTCAGACATTTAAAAAAGCAAAAAACACTGCTATCAAGTCAGCTTGTATTTCTATACAATGTTTCACTTAACATAACATGTAACATAGCATAACACAACAGGTTAAAGGGCCAACATGCCCCATGGAAAGCCCAACCATAGAAAACCCCAGCACAGGCATACATAAAAAAAAAGTTTTATAAAAACAAATTTGGAAGAACTGACCCTTTAAATATCTGGGTTGGGGGGGGGGGCATCAATTAAAGTGACTGGACTATTGAGTCTAGTACTCAGACCATTAGGGTCAGTTCCTCAGATGCCATTCAAAACTCAAAGGGAAAACAAGAGTCTTATGATCCCTGATAGAAGTTTTTCAAATTGACTTAAAATTGGTCAAAGACAAAGGATATTGAAATGTCTTCTAAAGGTGCTGCTCTGTTGTTCATGTGAAGTTAAAAGAACATATTTTGGTTGAGTTACGTGAATTTATAAAAACAAATTAACATGTAAACATTAAGTATAAATTATAATTCCATTCAATTCTCATGATTGTGTTGCCTGAAGACTTATATGTGATGCTTGTAGTATTAATCACAACTTCTGACAAGTAAAAATAGTAAATTGTGAATTTCTCAAATTATTGACTTTTTGCTATTAATGAACTATGTTTGACAAGGTATTCCAACTATTGAATATCATTGAAAACTTAACTCAAACCCATGGGGCTCAAAAAGCTATTAGAATATTAAAACTTTCAGCTCAAGTCGTTCAAATGATCTATTGCTTCATTCTCCAAAGTTGCATCAGCAAATTTGATGAAATAAGGCATAAAATTTAGCATACGAATGAAAGCAGTTCATCGAAATTAGTGGGACACAAATATTCTTGAATACAATCGATCGATGAAAACTTCGCTATTTAAATCAGTAGCAGTGTCGAAATGAGGTTTGGAGATGAAACCAAGCATAGCATTTAAACAGGTAGGACACACAAAATATTCTTCACCGAATTGATCAGTCCATACTTCGCTAATTTCCGTGCAAAGGAATGATTTTACCCTCAGAAAGTCGCTCAGGATACGCGGTATCCACATAGGTCATATGGCCTGGTCGTATTGGCACAGGGTTGCCTTAGCAACATGCAAATTTACTGCAAGCTCTGAAAGTTGTGAATTTGATTATCAAAAAATTGGATGCAACATTTTGGCGCAAATTGATGTCAATTTAATGGATAATCACACCAAAATCGCTGACGTTGTTTTGCACTCAGTACGTGGTTGCCTCAGGGTGTCCGCCAATGTCCCCTACTCTATCATCTGTCATCTCTCGACCCACGTACACACACACTCTCCATTCAACCCAGTTTTATATATGTATCCTGCTTGCTTTCTTTTGGATTATGGTCTTCTTAAGCATAAACAATTTTGCTTTCTAAACCGTGATCACAAAATTAAGGAGGGGATAGAAAAAAAACAACTGCCCACGATAAAAACCCTGACAGCGAGAGCGCGCGAACCGTGTTCTCGCTCGGTTATTTTTGTCGTTGAACCGTGATGTTGACACAGAAAACACAGAGCACGAGGGATTCATGAATTCTTATTGTAGGCCGTCTTCATCTCGGCCACCTCAGGGCGAATGGTAATACACCAATCAGACATCTTTTGACACCCTTTTCTTCTTTGTCTTTTTTGTTATGTTATAGACAGACTTACCTCCCTTCTCTCCCTTCACCTTTCCTCCTGCCTCCCCCCCCACCCCCCTCCATCTCCAACTGTCATCGTATCATTCACAGATGAAGGCGTCAGTCCAAATAACGAAAGAAAGCCGACGAGAAACTACCCCCCCCCCCACCCACCCCTCCCTGATCCATTTTCATCTTGCAAATTGCAGCTTCCTTTTTCTAAACTGTCCTCTTATTTCAACAATTTGGGAATAATTAAGTTTTGTTTGACTTCATTGTTGTTCACGTCCATTGTCACATCGGCAGGGGATGAGATAAACGACTGAGTCATAACAGCCCGTGGGTAATTTGAAAACGTCCAAATTAAGCTGGCATTATACTGACGGTGGTACCTCAAGTTATTATTCCTCTAGGTGTTTATTAGGAATGTGTGACTAGTTGATTGAGATACTAGGAGAACCTTAAAGGGATTATGTACAATTGTCTATAATTCACAAGATTCTCCTTTTTTTCTTTTCATTTCTAAATGTTTAGGGCTTTTGTGTCTTAATTTATCAAGTATTATTATTATTTTTATCATCTCTGTTATCACAAGGTTTCTGGTTCGAATGTTGTTCTAGTCAAAACATCTCTTTGCTCTTTTCAAAGCTATGAATAGTTTATCATTTCTGTGCCATTTATTCCCCTCGTCCCCCTCCCCGCTTATTTTTTTTTATTTTGGCAAAAGGAGATAATGGTTGGTTATATAGAAAAGCACTAAAGCATTGGATGTTTCATGAATCTCTTCCAAGCAGCACAACGGAAAGTTTCAAGAACAGCAGTTCAATGCTCTTAATGTATTAAAGAAAAATTTGAAAAAGTTTTGCAAAAACGATGGTATGATTTATTAACTTGTGGTCTGGGGTCTTCCTATATTAAACTTTTACTCTGTTATTATCGGATTTTGACCTGGTGTGTTTCTTTCACTCGAGGAGATTTTGTAGCTACAATGCCTTTTCCCAAAAACCATACATTTATGGTTTTTCAAGAATTAATGTCAAGATGTGACTTTTTTGTTATTGTTGTTGTCAGATTAGTCTATGAGAGATGAGTAAATATTAGTGTTTTGAATATTGATAATAGTGCATATTAATTCTATAAAACAGTTTCTATAGTTGACCCTTTCCCCTTCCCCCTCCCTCCCACTTCTGTGTTCCTTTTTATGACCCTTCACTATCCTAATGAAATGTCACTAGATGAGGTCATTTGCATAAATTAAACAAGAAAATTGCAATTTATAAAAATAAAAAAAAATTTAAAAATGTTTTCATCTTGCTCCATCACTATTAAAGATTAAAGTTGATTTTAGCAAAAGCTTGTTTACAGTTGTTTTATTGCCCCCAAATTTTCAACAGTTTGGTTTAAGATGTTACATTTAGTTTAGCACTCAGTCCTTTGCTTTCTATGATGAGAAGCACAATGCAATAATATTCAATGTTAACTGGATGGAATGATGATTGTACAATCTTCGTCCTTTGTCTCATCCTCTCGCAGACCCTTTTCCGACCTGGGGATCACATGGCGGAGGAACGGAGAAGACTACAGGAGCGGTGGGTCCGAATTATTCAAACTGCAGATCAGAAGCCCGAGCATGGCCGATCAAGGAATCTATGAGTGTGAAGCCAGCTTACCAAATGGAGCAGTGGTGACAGCTAGCGCCAACCTGACATACTTTAGTAAGTAACCGGTGACCCCCCTCATCATCTATCATATGTAGGGGAGGGTTGGGTGGGGGAAGGAGGGTTGAGCTAGAGGGTAGAAAATCAAGGATACATACTAGGTTCAAATCAAAGTTCAGAGATGAAATGGGCTTTTTTTCCTTATCGGACGCTGAAACTACGAAACTAACATCAGTGGCTCAAGTTTTTTTTTTGTAATATCATGAGATGTGTGTTCTCAAGATCTGGACATCTCATTGCATAAAAATGATTCATTTAAAGAACGAAAAATTTCAGAGTGCAATTTCAGAGTGGATGAGATGAATCTTCTGCATCTTGGAAATTTTAAGAGTTTGGAATTCTGAGATTTTATATGACAAGACAAAGATACCTTTAAATCAACTTTTGTATGCAATAGTGAAAATAAGCTATAAATGAAGTAATAGCCAGGGTAAGATCTTCCATTTCTGAAAGCTGACCTAAACATTTGTATAATGCCATGAATGTAGAACTTTTATCGCTAGGTGAAATATTTACTCTTTTTAAGATTTAAATGTAAAAAGATTGATTTAATTTTTTTTTATATAGTCTTTCAATACTCCTAGTGCTTTATTATTTTTTATAAGGTAAGTATAGCTAAAGCTTTGAATCCCAATCATCTCTATAACTAGTTTTTAAAAAAAAAATTTAAAAAAGGGGGGGAGGGGGATTAAAGGTATCTTTTTTTTTTTTTTCATTTCATCTCTACATTATCAATCCAAAACAAAGTTGATCCATTCTATTTTATCATATTATCATAAAGGAAATATTCTATCGGCAGGATTCATATATCATGTCACCATAGTTACCATGTTACCATAGTAACCATCATGTCATTTTCATGCTTTGTCATACTTGAACATTGTGTTAACATGCCCATCCTCTTCTGACCACCCCACCCATACCCCTACCCCATGCGACCACCACCATCACCTCTCCCCTACCAACATCCCATAATTCGTCCCCTTCCTCCATGCCAGTATGTTGTTCATGAATGTTTCATCCGTCATATCCATAGAAAACGTCATGTTTTACTTGCGCATTGTTGTCATAGCTTACATGCTTTCAATATCCAAAGGAAAAAAAGTAAAACAATGTTCAATCAAGGTAGAAAGAGGTGCTGCCAGGCTGGATTGGGCATTAGGAGGGGGATGGGACATTGAATGTTTATACATATATATATCCCTGAACTGAAAATGGTTTAAGTATCTGCTCAGCGGTGGTACCTTTTGGGGGTGTATATCAACAAACCGGCTTTCGTTTCCTCTGTTCATCATAATAACCGCACACATTCTGCATATTCAAAGAAGGGGTGGGGTACTTACTGGTGGTTTATAAATATACAGCGGGTGGTTTTACAGAGCGGTGGGACAGCGAGCTCTCCTAAGTAACCACCATCCTCTTAATTTTAATCTTGCTCCGCCACGTCAAGACTCGAAGGAATATTCAGCAAGTGAGTAACATTAAAAAAAAAAAAAAATCTTTTTTTAGTGGAACCCCAAAATGTGAGAAATGAATGGAACTCCTGAATTTTTGGAAACTTTTGTAAACTTTTTTCTTTGCAATATTTATACATATTTATGCAATTTATCCAACTCTGGAAGACTGGCACATTCGATATTTTTTGTACTGCCTTGACTATTTCTATGCCTAACTTTATTGAACTGTATATACTTGAATTTATATCTATGCACCCTGAGTTTGAAAAGTCAATGTTTGTGGAAAACAAAAGGAGATAATAATGAAGTAAAACCAGATGAACACCTAATTTGCATGTAACTGCATTCCTTTTGTTTCTCTCACGTAAAGTTTTCTGTCGTCAAAAGGATTTGTATGTTGTCGTCTAGAGCTAAGGCACTTTTACTCTATGAAACACTTAAAGGGGTTGTGATGGAAGACCAATAATACATGAGGGTAGGGTGAGTAGCTAAGAAGGGGGGGGGGTGTAGGTGGGGTAAGAATCACTTGCAGTAACCATTATATGAACAACACAATACAATTCGGGGTAATTCTTTTGTTTTCTCTGTGCACTTCTTCTACACTGCACATTTTCTTTTAGACGTTCTTTTGGCTTTGACAGACAATTTATTCCACTCCCAAGTTATAAATTTAATTCCTTTTACTTCCATGGTCGGACAACAGAAAATTGTGAAATGCCCAATAGAAAATAAAAGGGAAACTTTATCCTTTTCTATCAATGTGTATATTGAGAGTAAACTACATTAATGTGTTTGACAACATGTTGCCTTTAGAGTGTAAATTTTAAAAGTGAATTATTAGAATTACTATATTAATGCAGTCATTCCAAATTTTTAAAGCGGTCATCCTAGCTAGGCATGTTAATTCACATCAATCACGGTCAAAATAGGGAAACAAAACGTCGATTATTAGCTCAGTATAGTACCCAACATGTTAAAATGGTGCGGTAGCAGAGACATATAAACCTGTACAGCAGAGTTGAGTCTTATATTTCATGCCAGAAAGAAGGATAAAAAATAAAAACAGTTAATGTGAGTGAACCAGTCTTCCATTTTGGAATCTTGTACACAGCATGACCATCCACACGAGACGATCATATACCAGCGCAGCCCCACAGAGATAGAACTACACATACGCTGTGTGTCTGTGTGTGTGTGTGTATATAAAAATGTATATATGTATACATACATATATCTATATATATATATTTATATATAGATATAGATACATATAGATATATATAGATAGATATATATATATATACATATATATACATATATATAGATAGAAATATATATAGATATATACATCATAAAAGGATGATCCACATGTATTCCACTTGAAAATAGATAAAAACAAAATTGACACAGGACTCAGTTGACAGCAGGAATACTGAGCTTCCTGGGGGGGGGGGGGGGGTTGGTGGTGGGCGAGGTAAATTTCGATACAGAGTTTCTGCTGTGTCTGGTGTTTGATGTTTTCTTATATAAATATATCTATATGCACACACACATACACACAGACATATGTGTTATATATGCACACTTAGATGCTCAGTGTAGTTATAAACGTCTGGCTGGTAGCTCTGTGCATACAGCATTCTGGGTTTATTTTTAGAGAATAATGGATCAATTTGGAATGATGATTGATACACTTGGTTGCCTTACTATCCCTTCTTACCCCCTCCCCCCTTTAAAACAATACATTAATCTCTACTACCCACACCACCAGTTGCATGTGATATAACAGCATGGTCTGAATTCTACAGGGGGAAATATCACATGACCCCCTTGGTTGCAACTCTATAAAGCACCGTTCCTGTTGTCCTTTGTCATTTAGTTGATCTGTCTGTCTGTTTGTATCTCTGTCAGTCCATCAGTCACCTCATGGTCCACTCTCTCCATGTCACTATCATGTCTGTGCCGATGTATTTGTGAACTTGTTTGAGTCATATTAATTAAAAAATTTGTCTTGGTTTTTTCGTTTGTCCATCAGTGCGAAATGTTTGTCTTCCATTACAGGCATTATGTTGTTGCCATTATTGTGTCTGGTTTTTCAGAGTTTAAATAATTCAGTCAATAAAGGAGAAAAAGGTTTACCCCGCCCCTTCCCCTTTCCCCCCACCCCTCCCACCAACAAGAAAAAAAAACAATAACAAATAAAACAAATAAATATTTAAAAAAGGAAATAAAACAAAATAGGCATTCCAATAGTGGCGCCCCTTTTCAACTCTTGGATTCTAAAAAAAGGTTTTTCATCTGACTTTCGTGTCCTTTTTTCTTCTTTTGCTCATTTAAATATTAATAACATTAATAACTTTACTGGTCTATGAAAACCTATGAAACCCAATGAACCGCAAATTGATGGCCTTTAGGCTCCACCGACTATCAGAAAAGGATAATTTACCAAGTTGGTTTTCTGAGACGGTGCTCCAAACCTTTTAGCTTTAGTTTTCCGTGTCACTCGTGGAAATTCAACAATCTTGTATCCCGAAATGCTCTTTGCAAATAAACATTGAAGCAGTCAAATGTCGACATAAAGCATAAAACATTGGACCAGTATGTCCAATATCAACTGAAACTCTGAACCATTTTGTCCAGTTAAAGCATAAAGATTTGGTTTGGCAATTGGTTGTTTCTTAGCTCATTACAATGCCCAATTAACTCCAGATTATATCAACTATCCATAATGACTAATTATCGTCCTATCAATTGTTAACCAACCCTTCCAACTCACCTCCCCCCATGTTCACTGAGACAATGGTTATAAATTGCCACATATATAAACCCTGAAAATATGAGTTGCTCTTTTTCTAGACAATATGCTTCTCTGTTCCCCTCCCCCCCCTTTCCCCCTTCCTCCCCAACCCCCTTCAAACCATTTCATTGTGGCCTCTTGTAGATCTCTACCAGCCCTGACTGTGGGGTTTTGGAACATGCATTTTAACGAGGGTTGCATTTCAGACAGTTAGAATGCGCTCATGTTTGCATGGCATTGATAACAGGTATTGCACTAGCTGACAGCTGTTCAAATATAATCATTCATTATACTGATCTCATGTGGTATGAATATCTTATAATCTGCTGCCTGCTCATGAATATTCATGTTTGATATTTCTTTTCTCAGATTATCATATTGCCATTTCTGTCTGCAAATGTTTGTGTACATGTATGTTTAGTTTTCATATCATCAAAACACTTTTTTGATCATATTCAAGTCACCAGAGGAAACAAAAGGGAATATTTATTTGCTCCCTGCGGTACTTGTAAAGGGTACTCAAGTGGTACTCAAGTGGTCCATCGTAAATAAAGATTGTATTATAAAATTTGTTTCTTTTACTGAAAACCTGAAGATGGTCGAACACAGCAAGGCTGTGCGTGCTTTCTTATTCACAATGCACACTTACTACAAAGACCGACAGAATTGTCTAATAAAGATAACTTTTTTTAAAGGTGCTTTTTTTTTTGCATTTAGTTGCAAAGTTTCAGCAGTTCATGATAGTTACCTCCTAGACCTTCTCATCAACTGAATTTTCAGTGACAAGTATAAAGTAATTGTTGCCCATTTATACGATGAGTCAATCTTAAAAGTTGCAGTGACCGGACATATTAGTAATGAAAGTGTTGCACATGCAAACTGAAAAATTCCAAATTTTCAACTGTTTCTTCATTATCTGAAATTGAAAAACAAGCAAACTGAAATGGTTTGAGATTTTGGCATCTGAAAATCCCTCCCCCCTCCCCCACACAAAACCTTGCAAATATCAACATGTGCTTGTAAAGAAAGCAAAAAAAAAAGCAACGCCCCACCCCTCTCGAATAAATATTTTACCATTCTATTAGTTCAACATTGCAGGTATTCATTTCCATGATTTATCAGTACAGTTGCCTTGCTAACATATCCAATGTTCAGTTACCATGGCAACATGTCCAGTGGCATAAAATCTCCTTTGTATTTGAATGTAAGGGAGATAAGATCCCTTTGAAATTCGACCTAGTCATCCATCCAGCCATTCTACACCCCCTTGTCAGAAAGCTATGCTGTAAAGCAGCTTAGTATCTGCTTTCGTTGGCTCCACCATTTATTTCCAGACCCGTGGAGTCACCTTCATAGACAACTAACTAACATCGATCAAACCAACATTTGCATAGTCATTTCTTAAATTTCAATCTTCAATCATATTTCCATTTTGTTAAATGCTAATTCATAATAATCACATGTAACAAAAAGCAGATTGCATTGGAGAACTTTGAAAAGTCTACTGCCCTATTTGAAATAAAAACATGACTGGTCGGGTGGGTTAAGTACGTAGACTACATCTGCTTCTGGGAGTTAAGTATCAAACCGCATAGAAATTTTTTTTTCTTTTTTATCAAAACCAAACTCAAAAGGCAGCTTTAAAACCTTGATATTCACTCATGGTGTAAGGTTACCATGTAATTAATGACCTGAGAGCCACGAAAGTTGTCAGTAGCTCTCTCGGGTTTCATCCACAGTGCGATGAGGCCCTCCCCCCTTCCCTCCCTCCCTCCCTCCCTCCCTACCCCTTGTGGTGAAGTTGACAGTTGTATATCGGGCAAAGCTCTCCTCTTGCTGCTTGAATAAGCAGACATTTCTCAGCCAGTCAGCCATATTTATTAGGGTTTTGTTATTTCAGTCACGTCAACTCCTCTCATGCACCAACCGTTATCCGTGGAGCCATCGACTAGTCTAATGTTCAACCGTTAAAAATGATCGGTTAATTTCTCCCGCTGTCTTTTTAGTACTTTAATCAATGTTTACTGTAGCCCATGTTTCAAAAAAAAAGAAAAAGGAAACCCCCCCCAAAAAAAACTAAGAAAGACTTTTATATGGGTGCAATCTTACAGTCATCCTTTAGAGACGAAAGTGAGGTCGGTATTTTATACGCGTACAGCGGAAAAAAGAAGAAAAAAAAATTAGCGATCGGCTTAGTAAGCAGCAAGGATGTGTGAAGGTTTGACTCGACTGGTAGACTTATTTACGTTACTGTCAAACAAAGTTTATTGGATAAAATGAGTGACTTAACTCAAGTCCTCTACCCGTATGATTGATGCAAGGGTTAGCCCGTAAGATGGAACATAATTCATTCTCAAATTCTTCTTTACTTTAATATCTTTCCTATATAGTATTATACCTTATCTTTTTTTTTCTTTTTTTTTTGGCTAGCTGTTTGTGTTAAATCACACAAAGCTTTCGTTGTTTTAATAACATCTTATTTTGCTTCCCAATATTCTCACAAATGTTTTCAGTTCCAGGTAAGGGGTGTGGTGTGGTGTGTTTGTTCTATCTGAAAATAAAATGAACACTCTCTCTTCTCTGAATATTTTTTTTTTTTGTAGGGAAATAAATATTCACCGTCTTTATTCTTATTCTGCTTTACTTTCCTGTTTATTGAACTTGTGTTTTTTTTTTTATCGCAATGATCTTTTTGCTGGCGTGTCAATCAATCTTAAAAAAAAAGAAATTCCCTCCTTTTTTTTCGGGAGTGATGCTATCATTTGTGGCAAACGAAAAGAATAAAAAAAAGGCCTTAGTAAAATAACTTTATGTAATGATAACATTCACTCCGGTTTAAGACAGTAGCCCGTTAATATGAAACAGACGCGATGTGACTCATGCCAGTTTTATAAGACCCAAAAAAGAGAGAGCGTGAGAGAGAGAGAGATATCGGCCAAAGAAAAACTCTTTCCATTAATGTCTTGATCACCAAATTATGCAAATTACATCAATGAACGAATGTTTATAGACACACACAAATCCAAGAGTGACAAATAACCGACAATTTCCCCGTTTATTTGATGGAAAGATCGGTGGCAATTTTGAAAGTTAATCAGGGGGCGTCACATGTCAGATGTGTTGGGGATATCTCATTAGCCCGCGAAAGAAAAACGTCCTCTCAAAATAAAAGAGGCGCACGCACGGATATGCGTCCCTAGAAAGCGATAACGTATCTGACCGGGTTTTGATGAATTGGAAGTTGAGTGGCGGTTGCACGATTTCGAGAAATACTACTCAAGAGCAGCTCGAAGTTTCAGCGATAACTTTAAATTGACATTTTGCTGAGTATTTTTAGCAAAATAAAAACAGGGCCCTGAATATGTGCTAATGTTGGGAAATAACATTTATATAACTGTTGTTATAGGTTTAATTAAAGGGGGAAGAAAAGCAGGTATGGATATTATTGTAGTCCTGAAACCATGATCAAGACTGTATAAAACAAAGAGAGATAGAGGCCAAAAATTCAAATTGTTTCAAATTATGCTATATAGGGGAGGCAGTGCATTTTGCCACAACTGTTGCTTGTCAATGCATTTAGAAAATAGGACGTTTTTAATGTATAATTTATCCTGATAGGGTGGTGATAATTAATGGTGATAATTAAAGGTTACGAGGACCAGAAATAGTAGCATTAAGACACGTAAACCCATCGGATCTAGCAACCATGATGAAGAGGGCCACATAAAACGCCTTTCATTGTCTGGTTTTCAGATCAAAGAAGATTTTTTTATTACAACAAGAAAACATCAATGGACTGTTTTTATATTTGGGGGTGAGGAGGAGTATGGGGGGATTTTTTTTAAAGGTCACATTACCTGAGAAAATTACAAGGAGCATGCAGAGAAACCAAAAATGATGAGAGCAAAATGCTGGAGAGAATTAAAAATCTCACTATACAGATTGAGCAATGATCAAGGGTAGACAAGTTTCTTTTGTATGGCTGGGGGAAATTGTGGGGGGGGGAAGGTGTCTGAATTGAAATCTTTGGGGGCTTCTTAGTAAAACGTCTATGTATCAGGTTATCGTCATACAGGCGGGAAAGATGACATAGAAATCGTGAGCGGACTGCTACGTCACAAGTTGAATTAAAATAATAATTAAAATACGATGCAAATCAAATTAGTATATCTAACTATTAAAGGTGATCAGAAACATCTTGCAACTCAAAACGTTTGAGCCAAGGTGATGCCGTTAAAGCTATCAGAAATTTCTGTTCTCGACTTGTTGATCGTAAATTCATCAGTGTGAAACCCGTTCAAGGCTTAAGAGAGGAAAAATCAAGATGAGTCTGTAGAGACGTTTGCGTTAGCCCCCTCTGGGTGCACCCCTTAAAAATATACTACCATATATATCAGTCTGTCAACCCTAATCAACACTTGCCACTGTTCAAATTAAGATTGTCCGAGTTTCTCATGCTTCCTGGTCGTCTCTCTCCAGTATTTAACAGCGAGAAAACAAAAGAGATATATAAAAAGAGAGAGATAGTCTGTAACATTGGAAATTTGAGAATTGTTAAATCATGCGCGCAGACGATTTTTGATGGATGTCGTCATAAGGACGTCACGTAAACAAGTTCCCGGCCGGACAGGCGCGTGGAACACCCGCAACGGACGGTAAATGGTCTATGAATCGGGAATCTGCTCCGTCATTACTCATCCGTGTAAGGCTTTGGTCTTCGGGGGTTAGTCACCGAAATCGTTTGTAAATTTTTTTCTCTTGGCTTTCTCCGAGTTTCCTCGGTATGTGTAAACAATTTTAATTCAATGTGATTAACACTGCATGCCGAAATTGGCAGCACAACTCCGTTGTCACCATTATTTACTAACACGTGTGTGAGTCATGGACGTGAAGTGCCCTAACACTGTTAATCAACTCCTCCTACCTTTCCCTTCATGCGCTTAACTTTTGAAACGTTTTTTTTTTCCTGTTTTTTTTTTTTCCTTTATGTGATTGTTTAATCTTCACTTTTTTTTTGTGTTTGTTATAACGCAAAGGCTCTCCTTATTGAAACTTCATGCGACTCGAAAAAAAGTTGTAATTCTTCATTTCAATCTACTACTACTACTACTTCTAAGAAGCTGCCTTCTTCCGATGGGATGGCAGGAGTCTTCCGCTATGAAGTGAGAATTTTGTCGTTGAGTGTTTGGTGTTTCACTTCGTCACACTGCTAATCATAAATTTTTGACAACCCTTTTACACAGGCTCGTGAAAACCGCAGGGCAATAAAGTTTCATGCTGTGTCATGAGATTAAAAATCTTGTGTATTTTTTGCTCCAATATCATTCAGCATATTTTTGACAAAATGTTTACAATAAATATGATGGAATATTAAATTAGGTAATTATACCTATTGGCAGTCAAATGTTACAACGTCAGTCTCTGGCTGGGACCACCTTCCAAAGCTAAACTATGTATTAAACGCAACTCACAGAGAAGTTTCAGTCGTGGTTCAAATCAGGTTTGATTTAATGAATCGAACGAGCTGATTAACTGAAAAAAGAAAGAAAAATGGAAGAAGTAGAGGATTTTTTTGCTGTTAAAAGGAGTACATTTTATATTCTATGAACCCCACTGCAGGTATAGTAGCAGTGTAGTATTATAAAAAATCAATTTATTCAGGGAAAATGTTTTAGTTTTAGTCGTCGTTTGATCTTATTCTTTCCCCCGTTACCCCATTGGTCAGTCTTTACGTGATCCATCGTTGGATTCAATTCTATGTCTTTTGGACATTTTGGTAGATTTGCAACGATAAACAGATCAGAACAAAGCATTCTTTTGTCTTCCATTTTTGCCTATAAGTTTAAAACAATACGGGTGAAAAGGGGTGGGTGAGGGGGGGGGGGGGGGGGGGGGGGGGGGATGAACGAGAGGAGGAGAGGGTGCTAAGAATACTTTGAAGTTTAGAGTTGTTTTTCACACCGCCCATGCAAAGGTTGTCAGTAAGGTCAATGGTGGAGGTATATATTGTAATTCTGTACAAAGAACAAGTTATTTAATGAAAAACAAGAAAGTTTTTGAAAGCGATAAAGATTCATCTCCCGGGTGTTAATTATTTTTTCCCTTTTAAATCGATTGAATTCCGTCAACAGCGATGCCCGCTTTCACAATTTCACCGGATCTTACGACGACCAGTCCGGTAGGGAGCACGATAGTCATTCCGTGCCGAGCGACGGGTAACCCACAGCCATCCCTGGTGTGGTACCAGAATGCAGTTGATGTCGACTCCCTAAACAATCCAAGATATCAGGT
>JXUT01136043.1:0-28528 GCA_000934455.1 Apostichopus parvimensis
CATTAGCATAAAAATAAGAAAAGGAAAAGGTTAATAAAGGGTTTAAGGCTTACTTTGACTAAGAAATAGTCTACAAGAAAGGTTCAAGTGCTTCTGTTTGCATAAAGATTGCAGTGTTGTAAATTAAAATAAATTCTGGATAATTGTGTTCTGTATTGTGAGCAAGATATGATGATTGTGTAAATATCTATGTGGTTTACACTAAAAGACCCTTTAGTGCAAGTCACTTGTCTTTCATGATGATATGGATTCAAATATGAATTCAAGTCGATATAATCACCCAAAATTTGAATCAAAACAGCAAATGTCTTCCTTGGGCGTGTCACGTTATCTACAAATTTGACCCGCACTTATATTTGAATCAGGTAGTCTGATACATTATGAACTGAACCGCACCGTCGGAATCGTGAAATTAAAAATTCATGTGGATTTATTCGAAATGGGAGTTGACCAATTTTTTACAATGTGAAGTGATATCAATTAGCACACTGAAATATTTCTACATCCGGTAACAACTGACGGTTTTCCCATCTGACATATGCCATCCGATCCATCATGTGCTGCAAATGTCTTCCCATGTATTGTTTTTGAGAAATTCTTGTGGAAGTTTTAGTTTTATATCCAGCAAGAACTATTGGTTCATCCAAATGGGAATGATGCATTATAGCCTTCAATGTCTTTACTTGACCTACGTATTGCTCTGTTTTCAATAGGAGAAGCGATAGTAGCCGCTGATGAGGGTATCTGGGACAACTATTGTGTCAAGAGGCAAATCCTGCATTCCTGGTGAGTAGATTTTGTCCTTTAATGGTACGACATTCACAAAGGCAATTATGAGGACCACTCAAGCAGGTTATACTTACTTAAGCATGGGTTTGTAGTGTTTCTACTAGAGAGACATTCCCTGTCGGTAATAATGGGTGGGTAAGGATTTATGACAGGTGTAATAATTGTGACTATCATTGATATTTGTACTGTGACGTATAAATTATTTGAAATGTCAGCAAACAAGTCCCAAAAAATAAAGCCATTTTTCATGAACCTGAAAGTTGATTTATGTGGAACAAGTCCTAACACCACCTTTACTTTCTATTAACTGGTTATGATATTCTTGTCCTTGTGTTTAAAGCAAGGAATGGTTTAGCCCCAGTTTACCTACAAGAGCTTCTCCAAGAATACAGATCTAGCAGGGTGCTTCATTCAAGCGTACAACATTTGCTATCTGTTCCTACTGTTCGCACGTCCACCTATTGGGAAAGTTGCTTTGCTAGATCAGCTCCACAGCTCTGGAACAGTCTCCCCTTACATCTGACAACAATCCAGCATATGTCAACTTTCCAGAAAGAACTCCAGACGTTCTTATTCATGAATGCGTATCCATTTGTTTGATAACTGTTGTGTCCATTTTGGGTACTTTGCTCCTGCAGCGCTTCTGAGCAGGTTTTTCGTAACTGGATAAAAGCGCTTTACAAATTCTTATATTTTTATTATTATTATGATTATTATGATGATCTTTTGTCAATCAGACGTATAATTTGTCTTTCTCGTCTTTCTTTCAGTACTGTAATAGCCAGTAACCTGCTCCTAGTCGACGAGATCATGAGAGCGGGCTTATCATCCCTGAAGGGTTGAGGTGAGATGAGGAGAAGAAATACCAGTTGGAAGTCTTTTCAAGCCTAGTCTAATGTGTCTGTGATGTGTAGATGTCGCTTAGCCCTAAACGTCTTTTGCCTCGGGGGTTTAAGTTAAAAGAATATTCTATTTTGCCATAGATTATGCAGAACCAATCAAATTTCTACTACCAGGAGTGATCTTAGCATTAAAAGTAGAATGTGTTGTTCAGTGACTGTTTTGCACTTCACTGTTATTTGTTTTAAAAAAAACAACCAGTGTCCATTTCAAGTAAAACTCACCCAGTTTCCATTTCAAGTAAATACCCAGTTTTTACTTCAAGTAACACTCACCCAGTTTCCATTTGAAGTAAAATACACCCAGTTTCCAGTTCAAGTAAACAAAAGTGTATAAAAGACAGCTTCATCGTCAACTGGCTTTTGATACAGTGTTTACGAAGTACAGTTAAAAATAGCTGTAACAGAAACTTTATCGTTTACTAAGTAACAAGATGTCTCATGGAGAAAAAAGAAATCACTGGAGATTGCTTAGAGCTGTATTTTGTGTTAGTTTGTAACCAAGGTAACCATATTGTAACATTTCTGACCAAGTCAAATAATATTCCCCTGTAACAACTATATTGCCTCAATCTGACTGAGGGATTTTATGTAGTTTCAACCACTTGACTGCTTCTCATGGGTATTTTGTTAATGGTTTTAATTTATTATTCAGTACAGAAAATTTTGTGTCCCACAAATTTTCATGTAGGGTGGTATTGCATCATTTTTAACCCTTGACCAAATTTCGTCTTAATAGATGCAATGACTAAACGTGGAATATTATTTTTCAATTTTCCAATATTATTGCAACTGTGGCAGTTGGACCTAAGGCACTATATGATAAATCATATGAATGTAGCAAGAGGACTCATCCCCCCCCCCCAATCCCCACCCTGATCCCCATATGATAAGTAGCTAATAATCTTCAGATGTGATATATTAATTAAAGAAACATAAATTCAATAGATTTGTGATTACATACACTGTTAATCACATTAGGTAAACTGGCTAAAAGCCATGCTAAGCCATTGTCATGTCTTCTTCATATGTACATTTTTTTTACTGCATGTGAAAATATCTTTGCCATCTGTATTGCTTCCAAATATATGTGTTGCAACTTGAGAACATAAAATGGGTCGTATATGGAAATATGTTGAGCACCTCTTGTTCTGCTAATCCCAGAACACCCGTTTGTATGTTTCCCAACTTTTTCTATGATTGCTACGTTCAGAAAACCCCTTTTCAGAAACTACTTTTAAATTGCAGCACACTAAAATGTGGGAGCAATACTGATGAGTTTCAAGTGGGAAGCTTGAAACATTTTTTTTCCCTTTTCATTTTGTATTTTTTTTTCTCTTTAAATCTGTGTGATTTGCTTAATTGTTGTGCTCCAGTGATTGGAGGGAAATAAAAGAGAAATACATCAAATTTGTTGCTTGCCATATTTTCTCAGTATCTCAGATTTGGGTACAGCTATTTGTTGAGGCATTTTTAATGTTTTCCAAGGAGACTAGTGAAGAAAAACTATTATTAGCCTTCTTGCAGTACACCACTCCCTAGGTAATTGTTATCCGTTGGAGAAGTGAAGCAAAGTGCTAAGTGTCTTGAGTTTACCGTTTAGGGGTCAAATAGGAGCGCCCCGAATTTAGACCACCTAGGGCACCTGACATATTTGCCTTGCATGTGAGTAGTGCTGGAATGTTAAAGTTTGGTGGACCCAAGTGTTCGTCACTGCCCTAATGTGTCTCTTGTCCCACCCCTTCTCGTCACTTCACACATACCACATCGTAAGCCACCACGCTGTATGTTAACAAAGCTGCGAGATGGAACTATTTCAGTTAGGCTAGTACAGATCAGACTATTCCATAGAATTAAAAAACACAGTTCTATTATATGGGCTATTCTATTTCATAGGTGGTACCTATTCTACGACATTGGTAGTAAATTCAATGGCGGGAGAGTTCAATTGGAGGAATCTTTGGAGAACTGCATTGCTGCAAGGATGTCCATTCATATCATCAAGTGATGAAGAACATGGCACCAAAGCTGAACATATAATAGAACAGTGTACACGTCTCGCCTTGTGGAAGTAAATACTGTATTCCTTCGTATCCTAATATCGTCATTTGCGTTGTCCCACACAGCCATGTACAGTACTACAGCCTAGTTAATGTTAGGCTAGGCTGGTAAATGCACACATAGCACAAATGGGCCTACCATTAGACTCTGAGTTAACTTATTTTATCTAAAGAAACTGAGACAAGTCGTTGCGGCTTGTGAAAGGGAAGGGGAAAGGCGTAAGTTGAGAGATTCGATCTCCCATTATTGGAGAAACCTGATTTAGAATGTACACATAGGCCTAGGCTAGGCTATACGGACAGTTTACCAAATGTGTGGCCATTGACATGATAGTTGGTCAACATCATTTAAACTTGAGGACACATCCAGAGTTATAAATTATCCTACATGTTCATGATTGACTGGTTTCCAAAAAGGAGTAGAAATCAGTAGCGGAGCGTCCATACAGTCAGGGGGGGGCGGGGGGCCGATGCCCCCCCCTGACGGACTCAAATGGACTGCTGGCGCCCTTTTCAGCTTTTTACCACTTTTTACTTATTTGCGATTATTGACTTTTTTATTGCACTCTCATCTACCTATTGACATTTGTCACATTTTGTTGGTGTAATTTTCTGACAAAATGGCGATAACACCTATTTATTCTTCGTTTATCTGCAAATTAGCAAGGCCCGGAAAGGGTCATTTCCGGCGATCTAGAGTGTATCTAATTTCTGTACGCTCCGCGCCAACCAATGGTGGCGCTCCGCTTAGATAGTGTCGAAAGCGCCCCTACAGACCATTCTCGCCCCCCCTGACCAATACCCCAAGCTCCGCCACTGGTAGAAATACTATATACCAATGTACCCATTAATGTACACTCTTCTTTATGTGACTATTGCTTCACAATTTCTTATCATTACATCCAATGATAGGAGAGAGTCTGTAGGTGTCAATTAATCAGTAGAAACTTAAAAGTTCTAGCCTGATCCCTTTTTCCTTGCAGGGATGGAAGATTACAGAGGAGCTTGGAGACTTTAGTCTGCTCATCTGCTGTGAGCAGAAAATCAGATGAAAAGGCAGAACAGCTCCGTCTAGAAGGAAATAAATTTTTTCAAAAGAAACTTTATCAGAAAGCAGTTCGTTATTATTCTAAAGTAAGTACAGAGTGAATCTTAAACGCCTTTCTCTTTCCATTGGAAGATATTACAGAGCTCCCAAGTCACTCGCAACTGGCGAGTTAAACCTGCAATTGATGTTGCAAGCAGCTAGCCTGTCGACCAACGCATTCTAGTCCAAATCACGCATTCGGCTGAACTGCGTGTCACAAAAATAAAAAAAACCAAGGAAAAATTTCACACACAACGTGGTTGTATTACTTTTATATGAAGTTACCATCAAGTTATATATTATGATGGCAATATATAACATGTGCATGTCACCATTTAGCATGTAGGGCATCTCAAAATTCCATCTTTGTATTCGAAAGGCAAGGGGGAGCCATCCTCTCCTTATACCTCTTCCCTATGTATGACCAGCGTTTGCATCAGGAAAAGTTGGGAGCTATGTATTATTTCCATACATTACAATATGTAGTCAAATTTAACAAAACTGAAATGACAAAGTTGCTCTGATTTTGGTTATAGGGGTTTAAGGGCTGGTAAAATGTAATATATGTTCAAGTTTTAACTAGTTATAGGATGAACCAATTGGCATGAAGCATTGAATGAAACTTGGCTTGCATGCCATTTCCTTACAGTGTAAATGGTTATATTAACTTCTGCATACTTTTAGCTGTAAGCATGTACCTGTAGACAACACAATTGTTATGCACATCATGCACATGCAGACCCAAGATAATCACTAAACACAATGCTTGCGATTGATAAAAGTAGCTATGTCATGTGACAATAATTTAATAAGTAATAACTGAAAGTAAAGAAGCAAACATAAATCAGAGATCTTATTCAGAATATTTTGGAAAGCTTGATAGAAATACCAATTTTCATCTTTAGTCTTAGGTATCAAGAGCAGGTTGTGAGCTTCCAAAGTATGATTAAAAAATAAAACAATAGTGGATTTTTGCAAAGTACAGGAGATTTTAACCAATTTCCCACATGCCATATCTTGAAAAAGACTTGGAGTATGGAAGGGAGCTAGTTTTGATATGTGTTCATTGTGGCCACTGTTCAGTATTCTGATGGGTGGCATCCAACTCTTAGAGGGTCACTTGACGAAACAGTGGTTGGTTTGACAAATGCCCCATTTTCTTCAAATCGTCATACCAGAATCATTGTATATATCTTGTTCCCACAGGCTATACTTCATGCATCAGAAACGACTGGATGCAATCAGTCCACTTCGCAACTGAGTCTAGCATTTGCGAACAGATCTGCTGCCCTCTATTACATTCAAAAATGGAAGGTTAGTGCACATTGACATTTGGTGGTAGCTTATTGCTTTCAGTTGTTATAGATGGATCTGTTTTTTTTTTCTTTTATTCTTTTAGTTTTTCAGTATTCAGTCTTCTCTTTTAACCATTTAGTGTAGGTAGAACATGAACAATGCAAACACACAATGCATGAGATCAAACAGAGGGTAAATAAGATGAGAAGTTGAGATGAAATTATGTGTAATATGCATTTTAAGTAATTAGGTTTACATTGACAAGGAAGTCTGTACCAGCCTTTAATAGTTTGTTGCCATCAGGGACAGTGTTTGACAGATATCTTAATTTTGTAATAACATTTACAAAAAATATATATATATTTATATATATACAGCTTTAAAATTGTATTTGTATGCACTGTTTCTGTGATTAGCTTGCAGTCCATGATGTGGACAGAGCTCTGAAGTATGGTTACCCTCTACAACAGAAGTATAAAATACTGATACGTAAAGGAGAATGTCTCAGAAACCAAGGATGCCCGCAGTATGCAACCATAGGTAAGGCTTGTGCCTTGTAGCACAGATTTGGCCACAAGGGTAACTATAGGGGCATATAAGTTTAGACCTATGTCAGTCATTACCAGTGTCAATCTTCCCTCACCGTTCCCAAGTAACATGGACCTGCAACCTCCCATGCAGACTGGTCGTTGTAGCTCACAACATATTAGTTTAGTTTAGTTTAGTTACCCAAGGATCAGGAAGCCTTACAGTAGCTTGTTTGAGACCCTATCAGTGTTAGATCATGGATGAACACCGGCTTATTTTAGGCCTTCTCTTTTCGATGATAAGTGTTCAGAGGATAACGAGGCAGGGGTGTGAATTCGCATCCCTTCCTGCTCCTGGGACCGCCATTCTACGTCCCCATCCGACAGACCAGAGTGTATGCCCCAGCATATCTGGCCACTTTCTCAAATACTGAGGTAGGCAAAGGCACCCATTTGACATTACTACATCTCTCTACATATTACATACCTCGATAGGATGAAGAATCTGCAGCTGATGTAACTGAAAACATTGCTGGTACTGTCAAGTGACCTAGAGATGATGAACAATATACATAATGTAGAGTATAGACAAATATCTTACAGACCACTGTCATATCTATCAACCCTTTAAGCATTCCGTATTTCTGTATTTCTCTGAAATGGGTACTAAGTATGGGGAGTTGTAGATGATGGAAAACCATGTGATATGAAAACACACATTTGTGGCAAGTTCCAGTAATGTTCGAAATACGAATACATTAGGCTCGTTAGCTTTATGATGATGAAGAGACGTCTGCTTTGAATATTCATGACCAGGTTCTATTGTTTTTTTCTTTACCATTAGCTCTCAAGTTAGCTTTGGATAGTCTGTCTGAATCAACTCTGACAACAGCTGAGATCAAAGGTTTGTAACAATTCATTTGTCAAGTTTGGAACAATAGCATAAGTATTGGTATTTCATAGGTAGTTACATGTGAGGAGGGAGGGGTGAGAAGATGGTCAAACCCTCTCCACACTCCCTCCCTGCCACATCCCTCCCCATTTCACTAGTTTATTCTCCTCACATGCAGTTTTCATAGTCATACTTTTTTCTGTTGAATATTTTGTAGAGAAGAAGGTGACCCATTGTACACCATTGACAGAGTTCCTGCATAATTGTCTCAACTTTATATGTGCTTAATTGTTGAACAGTTACTTTTCACTGCTTACAATCCAATCCTTCTTCCCCTATTCCCCTTAAATTGGAAATAAAAGTGTCCTGTGTGACTCTTCTGTCAAAATTTAAACGCACATCTTCCTTTGATTTTCCGATGTTTAACTCTGTAGTTAAATCAGAGAGAATAGCAAACCTGATGAGAAGCTGTTCATCAGAAAGTGTCAGGGAAGAAAAGGCGACTGCATCTTCTGATGGCTTTGATCCTCATCCCAGCATAGCAAAGGCATCTCGTCAGATATCTCTCCAGTATTCAACAGAGAAAGGGCGGTATCTGGTGGTGAGTATTTTCCTAAGTGACTTGTGGTGTGACAATTTTTTCAGGTTTCATTCTACAGTGCCTTTAATTATGTGAACTCTTTTTTATTTCAAATTTTTGCAATCAGAATTTTTGCCCATGGAGTATTGAAATAATAACCCCTTTTCTGTGTACAAATCATGTTTTACATCAGTGCATTTGTAAAGCAACTTGCCCATTTTGCACATCTTTCTACTATATTTGAAGTGGCCCAACAGGCAAACAATTTTCTCAATAGGTAAACTGTATTATAAGGTTTGAAAGAGTAAAGATCGTTTGGGGTAGGATTGAATCTGTTGAATCAGTTCTAGACAAAACTGTCCTATAATCTTTCAAAATTGTCCATATCCTGTTTATGAATTATTGACCAAATTATTTATAGTCTGCTTTTCATATTAACCTTACCCCCCCCCCTAGCTACCACCCCCGTATCTTCATCTCACTCATTCTTTCCACTTGATTGGAATTTGTATTTCCACCCGGTTGACATTTGTTGCATAGCAAAAGGTGTCAAGAACAACAACCCCAAAAAAAGAAGGGGAGAAAAAACCAAAACAGAAGGAAACATTACATTTAAAATAATTTCTTCACCTCTTGAAGTAATTGTTTGCTGCCGTGCAAATTGTGATCGAACAAATTCCTCTAAATGTTTCTTCTTGTTTCCTATAGGCAGATACTGTCATACAAGCTGGAGATGTGATAATATCAGAGAAGCCATTTGCTGTCGTTCTTCTTCCCGACCACTATGACTCTCACTGCCACTACTGTTGTGATAGAGCTATGGCTCCTGTCATGTGATTATTATTAATTATTATTATTATTATTATTATTGTTATTATCATTATTATTTATCATTATTATTATTATTTTTAAGTTAACAGTAAGAGGAATGAGATGCTTTAGGTTTGTTGTTTCTCGTGTTGTGTTGTTAAATTCATTCCTGTCGGTATAGATTGGTGAACCGATCATGAATATTTTAAATTCCAAGAATTGTAAAGTCTTTTGTGGGTAAATCACACAAGTGTGAATTTATTTTAATTCAAGGACTTAAGTTTTTTGTACTACATCCTTCAACCTCACATAGACATTTTACTTGCCTAATTTAATAATAATCCTCAGTGCTTGTGGATAATTTGGAGGGTCACATCTTCCATGAAAGTACCTTAAAATAAACTGTTAAGAACTTCAGCATGCTGTTTGAGATCCAGAACTGTTTGGTGTTTTAAATTTCCCGTCCTTTCGTTAAAGGTGCAGTCATTGCATTCACGTACAGTACTGTTCTGAGGTTTGTAGAGACGCTGCCTGGGAGGATCAACATGAGGTGGAGTGCCCAATGTGGGAAGTACTGCAAGAGGTAACCAATCCTGTATCGGTAGAGAAAACACATTTTATTTAGGCATCGTGTCAAAACTGCAATGGAAGCAAAAAGGCCCTGCTGCTAGTTTGAATCAATATCATTATTTCAAAATATTAAAATTAACTCTACAGAACAGCAGTGCCAATTGTGTGAAACTGCAGAGCACAAATGATTATCTCATACGCAGTGTGGCTGCACTGGTGCTGATGTCCCCATCAGTGTCCAACTTTGAACAAAATGTCATTTGTCATCGGTATAGAAAACTTCACTGTTTTACAACCTTGTTGAATACCACACATGACTCAACATCCACTCCCTTCTCCTCCCCACCCCTACCCTACCCACCCAACCCCCTCCCCATGCCTTCCCTGTTCCATTTAAGAATTAGCACCTATACTTGCAATTGATATTTCACTTTACAAAAAGTCTTTGAAAAAACAACTGAAATGAGAACATTTTCTAGCAACATATATACTTTGAGTAGTGATATTTATGTATGTGTTTATTTTTTGTTCAAATGAAACATCGATGTATAACTCAATCGTTTCCCTTTTCTTCCCTTTTATGTTTCAAATAGGTAGACTCTCTTGGCCATTTAGGTGTCAGAATTATTCTCAGTGCTGGCATTCACAAAGAAACAATGATACCTTTTCTTCCCTTGTATGTTTCAAATAGGTAGACTCTCTTGGCCACTTAGGTGTTAGAATTATTCTCAATGCTGGCATTCACAAAGAAACAATGATATCATCCTTCTCGAAGAGCCTTCCTACAACATCGAATGGGATTCCTGGCTGTAGGGCTGATGGTAGTTACCAGGCTGACTATGGGACAGTGTATTCATTACAGACTCATATAGACAATCAAACACAAGAAAATCTCTTCCAAGCCTCCATGGTAAGAATGGGACTGACATTATCCTGTTGTATTCTGGTGGATATTTTGTTTTATTGCTTTCAATAATTTATAGCCATTTAGTTAGTTATTCTTCTTATTTTCATTGCAATTGTATTAATAGCTTAAAAATTTAACTTTCTATGTTTCACATATTTTTCCATATCTTTGTTTACAATCCCACGTTTTGATTTATTCACAACAGACTGGACTATTATTATCCATTTGTGTTCATATCAGGCTCCGAAAAGACAATTCTGTTCACTGGGATGCCTTATGTGACGACATGGAGGTTTGTGCACTAGCTGGCCTAATAAGCAAACACATCCTTCAACTTAGGTGTAACGTACATGCTATTACAGCGGTGCACCCACAAGGAGACGCTGATAACCCAGGGAGGAAAGTAGATACCACTGAGCAAGTGAGGGTAGCATCAGCTGTCTACCCAACAGTGTCACTGATGAACCATGGGTGTGATCCTAATGTGATTGCTAGGTATGTGTCTAAACCTATGTGTCTGAGTATGTGTCTAGACCAACATTTCAATATACCATTGCCCAAAATTTCATTCTTTGATCTTGCCAATGCTAAATAATTCTTCCATGATTTGATCTATATTTATTTTGTTTTTGGTAGAAAATCATGTAATGGATAACAGACTTAAAGTGAGATTGTACACATTCTCTTCTTCTTACAAAGTTATCTGTACCCAAACCTAGTGGAACTGTACTAAAGACATCTTGGTAATCTGTACCTATACTAGTGATACTGATTAAGTACTTGTAGTCTTCTACTCATACTCATACCAATGGGAATTCTACTCATACCAATGGGAATTCTACTTATACTCATAGCAATGGAAATTATAGTAGGGGAATTATACTCTACTCATACTTCCAGCAATGGGAATTATACTCATACTTCTACCAATGGGAATTATAGTAGGGGAATTATACTCTACTCATACTTGTACCATTGGGAATTATACTCATACTCATACCAATAAGAATTATACTCATACCAATAAGAATTATACTCTACTCATACTTCTACCAATGGGAATTCTACTCTACTCATACCAATGGGCATTCAACTCATACCAATGGGGTTATACTCTGCTCATACTCATACCAATGGGTATTATACTCTACTCATACTAATACCAATGGGAATCCTACTTATTCTCACACCCATGCTATTTTACTAGTACAACAAGTCTGAATCATAAGACATCTTACTACATGATAACATGCACCCATGATCACCTCTATATTATTTACAGTGTTACAGTTACACCCGTAATTACCAGGAAGCCACTGGTATATGTCATTCTCTCTCCTCATACGGTGTATAAATAAACTTCTCTTCAATATCCTCACCATTTCAAAGAAAAAGAGGACATGCCCAGTAGTCAAATCATTTTGGTTTAATGTAAATATCATTTCCAGGCATTTAAGAAGTAAGGATTACAGCAGGATAAAACTTGTGCCAGGAACAACAAACATCTTACAAACTACCTGCCAATACTGCTACTCTATGTTTTCATTCTGGAACAATTTCCAGATGTCTTCTCGATCAATCTTAGCAATTTACTTTTATAAAACATTTATTGCTTCACATCTCATATTTCTTTGTGTGTAGTTTCAATGGAAGTGATGTCACTGTTAGAGCTACCAGAAATATCAAGAATGGAGAAGAAATTTGCCACTGCTATGGTAAGTCTTTGACAGAAGGAGAGATTGTCCCTTCCCCCTTAATCACCCTCCATCCCCCTCCCCCCTCCCTCCCCCAATGGTTGAAGATCTGTGTTTATATCCAATGTGAAAGTGCAAAAGTTAGACCAAAGATTAAGAAACAAATGTATACTTTTCATTAAAATATCTTGAAGTTAAAGGTTTGCAGACATTGTGGGGAAAACAAGTTACTGGATGGAAGTCAGTGAGATACCTCACTCATTGGTGATAGCATTTTTCTTCTGATACGCAAGTATCGTTCTCCAGGAACTGTGATTATCATAATGTTTGACATATTATCGGAAAGAGAAAATGCTGAATGACAAAATTAATCAATTGTTTTTACCCGAAAAACATTTTATGGACTGTCACAAGATAAAACACAGTTCCACAACTGATTTAGTAAGAACAAACTTTGGTCATAGCTCAAAAGTGACACTTCTTAATCAATTATTTCTCCCCGAAAAACATTTTATGGACTGTCATGAGATAAAACACTCCAAAACTGACTTATTAAGAACTAACGTTGGTCTTAGCTCAGAAGTAACATTTCTCGACAATTAAAGAAGAGATAATATAAGTGTGCAGCACTTTCTAATGGCCTGGATAAAGTCTTACAGGTGAGAGTTTAGCTTACTTCAATATTCAATGACTTCCCTTTCATTTTGCTGGCAATTTTTCCACTCAAAATTGTTCACACTCTGTTAAGTTCTTGGCATGTACCCTCATCCAGCTAATTTGTGCAAGAGGCTTTTAAAGGGATTAGTGAGTACACTGTCACACTTTACGAGGTAGATCAAATATATTCCTATCCCAAGTTTGTCCTCTGAAACCTTGGACTGCTCAAGGAAAGTAACTTTAATTGGGCTGTTATAATAGAAGCTTTGTTGTAAATGTTTGTGAATCTTGCTTTTATATATGTTTTTATCATTTGTTCTGAAATCCTATTACTTTTGAAAAATCAAAGATTTCTTACAAAATGGACTAAAAGATGTCAGCAAAGTTGGCATCAATATCTGACAACTATTCAATTATACTTCTTGAAAACCCATTTAAGACACCTTTCAAATCTTTAAATAGCAAATTTGTTGGCTAGGTTTTTCTTGGGATAAATGATAACCACATGCTACTCACGTCATATATGCCTACAACAGGACTTGTGAATCTCAGTGATATTAGGTAGTGAATGTAAGAGAAATCTAAAGTAAGAGAAGTAATAAGTAATAAGATATTGACAATTTTGACATAACACTACATTATGAGTAAGAAAGTTAATGAGATGATTTCATCGTCAATTATTCTGTAGAGGTATTTCAAGTTTAGCTTTAATTAACATTTGAAATGAATATACTTAATTTTGATAGTATCCAACTTTTTGTAGTTTAAGTGATACTCATTTCAGTGGAGCCTTAATGATAAATGTCTACATTTACAGCAATTTTTATCATATTTTCACACTTTACTTTTTAGAATTTCTCTTCCCATATCTTTGTCTTCTGTGTAGGATGTTTTGATAAGGTCTTCTCATGTGAATCAAAAGTGAACTAATGGACTCGAAAAGGCTACTACCAAATGTTTTTGTATAGAAAATCTTTATTTCCTCTCGAAAGACAAATCCATAATTTTCCCTGAAAAGCAAAAGGGGGGTGAAAATGGTAGTGATAATGCTCTATTGCTATGATTATATTATCCTCTCTTTATCAATATATATTCTTTTTTCTTCTCTAGGACCTCACAAGAACCACATGCCAGTTGCAGAGAGACTGAAAAAGTTGAAAGAGCAGTACTTTTTTGACTGTGCTTGCAGTGCCTGTCACATGACTGAGAATGAGACATCTGATTGGTCAATGTTCAAATGCTCCGATTGTGATCAACCTGCAACGTTATTAGCTTCAGATCTAGTATGTACAAACCAACAATGTTTGCATAGAGAAAGTGCAAAAGAGAAATTGAAGGTGAGGTTTGATGGTTTTGTGAATGTTTCATTGGTCGTCAGGATCTAGCCTGGTCGGTTGTTTAGCAATTTTGGTATGGTTCTGGTTTATGGTCACATGGATAGAGGTGGCTTTATTACTTTCCTTCATCGATTTTTTGTTTGATATTATTTTATGAAATCTCATAATAATGCACTTCATTCTGATTGGCCATTCAAGTTTTATATCTGAAAAATATATAATCTCTTAAAAATAATTGAATACAGCTTAATTAATGTCTGTGTTAATTAATTAAACTATTTGGAAAGAGCTAATTAATTAACTATAAGATAAGGAAGAAAGCTTTGTAGCTCAAACAGTCTTCCGCACAATTCTTGAGTCGAGGATAAACTTACTAAGGATCTCCTTGAAGTTCTTATTTGTGACGACTGAGATTGTAAAGTTTTCAGAGGAATTTTAAGGACCTCATTTGCAGTTGAGGAATTTTTGTTCAAGAAGCCAGCACATTCCTGTTTGTTTATTTTAATGAGCTTGAGTGAAGGTTGATGGGTTATCTGTAGGTCTGAATGGCACTAGAGACAACCCTTGAGAAGATCATCGTAAGCTAAAGTGTAAATTTTCGACTTCTGGTTCGTATTTTTCATCGTGGTCTATCTGCAGACTTGTGTCTGTGTGGTATTTGGTCTGTTATTAAACTCTTAGCATATGATTGGATGCAGTGGTACAAGTTAATGATGTTTAATAGTGGAAGCTCTGTGTTTATTTAGTGTTCTACTGCTGAATTTATGGTTTTACACAACTCTGGTGTGAAATGATGAAAATCAGTTAATAAATTATTATTTCAAGTAGGAAAAAAGAGAAAAATGTTCCCTTTTTTTGAAATATAATGGACTGCTCATACACTTTGCACATTTGTCGTTACAGTGTTGGTTAGCTTCCATTCATGTTATGCATCACATTCATGTTCACTTTATTCATTAAGTACTTTCAGTTCACATAAAGTAGCTGGATTCCATCCATTTGGTGGCATTTATTTTATTTTTTTGGTCCTCTTATACAGCTGAAAGAGAAAGCAGACACTCTATTCCAAGAGGGTGTTCGTTGTTGTGACAACGAAGATGTAGAGAGTAAGTAGAAAGTAACAACATATAATTAAAAAAGATACTTCAGTTTTGTTGATAAAAGTGGAATTATGGTATTTATTTATTTGTTTTTGAACAGTATTAGACAAAATAAGATTATAATAGGTGAAATGAAGACACGTTTCAAGATTTTTGGACCTAGTGAGCATACAGCAGTGAATAATTTAATATTACATACAAGTTTCATTAGTATTGTCACCCACATTTTAATTTCAATATAAATCATAAGTATAAAAAATGTTAAAGCATTTATGACCTCGCCTTCACTACTTGAACTGAACAGATAAGTAGTTAAACTAATGAGCTTATAACTACTGTTTGTTTTTCATTTTAAAAGTATCGAAAAAATTTGCTTAAGCCAATTCAAAGTTCTGCTTAAATATGTCACAAAACTCTTTTTTTAAGTGCTGGCTGTGCAATTCTGAGCTTAAACAAATACTTCATAGCATTGTGAAGGAAAATGCACCTATTACTTGCAGGGTATATAAAAACCCTGGAGTACTGTGTTACTTAAGAAAACTTTGAAAAAAATGACCATACTTGGTTTGCTAGGAGTTTCCTCCATATCATTCCATTGGGTAGTGTGTAAAAAACTAGATAAATTAGTAATGCTTTCCAGGTGCCTCAACATCTGAGACCAATGTTAAAGTGAATGCTGTACTTACTGATGTATTAAAAAACTTCATGGGATGTACTCCTCTGTACCAGCATCTCTAACCTTCCCATTTCAAGCAGTTAAATGCTCTGAGATGTTTAAACGTATTTTAGAGTAAAATGCGGAATTGATCACATTAAAAAGAATAATGCCTAAACTTGTCCGACCTTTAAACCTTGTTCCCATCTGCAGCTAACCCTCTTGGTTTTCTTCATCCCCTAGAGATTTCATCATATAGATGGTAAAACAAATGTGTACCTAATTTAAGAAATTTGCATATAATAAACAAAGTCTTTGATGATGTTTCACTTCTGACACCGTTGAACAGGTGGTGTCTTCTTTACACTAGTATATCACTCAGTTTCACAAATGTTGTAATAAATTAAGGGAATATGTTTTTCATTTCTTATGATATCGTGCAAAAGTTGCAAGAAGATCGTTAAGGGCCAAAGTTATTTCTGGTGCACTTTTAGAGATGGTGGTTACCTTGACCTGATTTTTAGAGTCCTTTTGAAATGATTCAAATCTCATTTTCAGGCGATAAACCACATGTGATCTCCCCCCCCCCCCCTCCACTTGCTTTGATTTAGAGCCAGGTCCTCATTAGGTATCTCATTGGCCAGATATCGGCCCGTGGTAGATTTCAATCGATCCCACTAAAAAATATATTGGCCCACAGTGTTGCACTAATCATGCATGTGGGTTGTAAAAAAAAAAATCTTTCTATTACCTGTCATTAGTGGTGATTGGGGGCAATACTTCCAACCCGCTAAGCTTCAACTTGAGTTTAGGGGTCTTCTGTAGTAACTTGGTATCATGGTTTGCTTTCAGTAAAATGTCAAGACCTCAGTGTTGTATGATCTTCACATGCAATTTCAGTCATCATGACTTCAGACAGATGGAAATGGTTTATTTTTGTTTCATCTTTGATAGAATCTTTGCAGCTGCTCCAGCAGTCATTGCATATTCATGAGATGGTTTTATTCAAACACCACAGAACCATCGCAGAAGTGAGAGACAGCATAGCTAGATGTTATGCAATTCAAGGTATAAATTTAATTAATAATGCATCGATTTTGAGAGCAAACCTAAATAAGGAAACCATCACACAATTTGTATTGTCCGGTTCTTTTCTTCAGAACTGCAAAAAAAGTTATAGAAGAAGAATAGTGTTGTCATTGACATTTGAATGTAAATATTTGGTTAGGACAAACCACATCAGTTCTCTTGAGCAAAATCTGGATTACAGTAACATATTTTTTACTTTCTGCCAGATTACAGTCATTGCTTGGACTGTGCAAAAAATTGACAAATTTCATCATGGTGATTTAATTAAGCTCTAGACAAATGTAGCCTACCTCTGCGAGGTAGAGTTTTGTATTATATCAGTGAACACTTGTATTAAAATAAAGTAACCCATTTTCCCCAATAAATTATAAGCCTAGCATAGGGAATAATTTTATCGTCCAAATCTTGAGTAGCAGTTTTGAAGTGTCTGAAGTTTGTCTCTTATAAAATGATGTGGTTCTTGTGTAAGAAAAACTGCTATATCCCTTTGCATTTGAAGAGCAACTTAACCATTTTGTGTAGCCTTTGGAGATGTGATACTGGATAAATTATTCCCTGTATGCTATGTGTAGCAGTAGGACCTAAGCTACGCAATAACTTACGTTGCTAGGCTAAGCTACCTAAGCTACACAATAACTTACCTAGCCTAGCCTAGCAATGTAAGTTATTGTAGTAGCTTAGGTCCTGCTGTTACATATGTACCTCCAACATTATACACACTAGGTCCTGTCAGGATGCATGTATGTAAATATGTAATTTTCCGTATCACTATATATATAGTTCTCTATGGTTTACAATAATATTTTTGCATTTTCTCTGAATCACTAAGGTGATTTTGTCCAGTCAGCTGAGCACCTGGAAGTAAGCATAAAGATTATAACAGAAATCTATGGAAGAGAAAGTATTGAATACGCTCATGAACTTCAGAAACTCACTCCGATTCTTTTTAATGGGTAAGTGAACTAAAGCAGAACCCCCACTCCCCTGACACCCACATCAAGCTAGAAAGTAACATGATGATGACATCTTTAAGGAATTCTGATTCATCCTGACAGAAATTTAAAGTTCGCTGAGTCTCTAGAGAGATACATTTAAGGAAAGGATAATTGTATCAAACATTTTCGTTGTAATCTCACTGACATCCATCTCTTGTTACACTAGTGGATTATTCTCAAATTTTTAAAATTTAATCACGACTTTTATCTCTTGTTTTCCTATTTACACAGAAAACAGATCAAGAAAGCTAAGAGGGCTATCACCCAAGCACTTCCTCTTCTTTCCCGTTACTACGGCAACCAACATGAATCAGTTCAGGAGTTGTTGGAGATGCAAGCCTGTCTGTTGTCGTTGTGATTTCATTGGTCTTCATCAGTTCAAGTCTAGCAGATGTTCAGTATTGAATACAGTACTAAAATACTGAATATTATCAACTTTGGTGACAAGACAATTCAGGGATGAATTAGGATGATTTGCCCGGCCAGAATCTGTAAATAATGTTGCAGCCTTTGACGGACTTTAATTACAGCAATGCAGATATATTTTTGTGTATGTACCTAAAGCTAAAAAATTAAAAAGAAAATTATGTTACAGAAATTGACCTTGCAGTGACAAGATATGGAACTGCTGGTGGAGAAGACCAAATCATGTTCTGCAGATTTTAATTTCATTACCTCTGACAATATTTTGTATATTTCTTCAACTATGAGAAATACCATCTTTAAACTGATTGTCATCATGGTTGAGTAGCAAAAAGCTTTTTAAAAGAATGTCGTACTGAACGAAAAGTAATCGATGATTTCATTCAGTTCTCGATATGTCGCACTATTCATAATAGTATTAATCCTATTAAACAAACTTGGACAAATTTTCAAAATGATAAGAAAACTTTCCACCTTTACTAATATATGAAAAGAAAGTTTAGTAGGTGAAACGAATGACCAATATTTTTCTTATGGGATATTAGTATGAAATAGCATCTTGAGAAATTATCAAACTACAACCCAAAATGTCCCCTTTAAGTTCTATATTTTATTTCATTTTAAAGTAAGCTGAATTATGTTTCTTCAGCGGATTTGGAATTTAGGCACACATGTTGATTCTATCTCCCTGGCCAATGGATGCTTCACCTCTTGTTTGTAATAAATTTCAGGAGCAGAGCATGACATGTTTTACAGTGGTGGTTGTATCCCCCTTGTGGGTCCTTTCCTGGCAGATAACCTCCCCAAATGTTACCATCTGTGGAGATTTTGTATCCAGTTCATGTTTAACTTGATACATACACCAGGGGGCAGTTACTTATCCTGTGTAGAGGAAATACCCACCGTCTTTTCTTTTATTTTCTTTTTTTTATTAGTTTTTCTCCAAAAGTGATCAAGCAAGTCAACTTTTACAATATTTAACTCACCTGTCTCCTCACAACAACTGCAACTACCTTACAACAGCTTTTGGAATGTTTATCAAGTAAGTGTCGATAATTAGTGGGTTGTGTTTGGGGTACCTGGGAACCCCCCCCCCTCCTCTCCCATCTGACCTGGCTGTCTCTAGGGTTACTGTAGCCAATAATATGTCTCGATGATAGAAAAATGCCTTATGTTGACGTTGGAGCATCACTGGTGACCCTCGTTTCACTTTGTAGCATATTTGATGGCAATATTGATGACATGTCATTGGTGTAGAAAATGTGACTTGGAGAAGGCAAGGTTAGAGGAGACATTAATAACCCTCACTCCCCTCTCTTCTCCTTCTAAATATAAACAATTAGGATTGATTTTAGAAGCCGTAAATAGGCCTACATGAAGCAGTTATAGCGCCGGGTTTTTACATCCGGGCAAGTTGGACTCGTCCATAAGATCTCCCGATCTAGGTCTCCTCCAAAATTGATAAGGAATGGAAAAGAAAGGAAACGGAACAGGACTTAGTGACCTAGCTTCAGCAAAGGTCTCACTTTTGGAAGTTCCAGCCTGAGTATGTTCCTGTCCTCCGTCCACTTTTCTCAGTGCTAGCTAAGAAATTAAATTACAATCCACGACACAGCTGGATTATTCAACTGAATCCTTGGAAAGATTGCCGGGCAATTAAATGACCAATTTTTACTTTCACATACCTCATCATCTTTGAAGTATCTCAAAGAATATACAAAAACTATTGACAATGCAACAGTGATATATAGCCTTAATAAAATCAGGACGGCAGCTCTCTGGTTAAATAGCTTGTCGGGTACGGCGGCTCAGAAGCAGCATTATCGTCAGTCGAACCTTAAATTTAATGTCGTCAGTGTTGAACACAAGTTGAAAATATGCTAAACATTACAAGAAGAATCCAGAACTTTTCTCCCTAAGGTTCGGTTATTTCCAGACATTGAGAATAGGTGGCTTAAAATGTGTCGTTAATTTTTACATTTCGTATACAGTTAAAATATGCTATCAGTCCAAGTTATATTTTCATAAACTTATTAACTTTTGAGAAATGACCCTATAAACACATGAGGTTCATTAATTTGCTGGATTATTTAAGTTAGTCTAACATACAGGTCAATTAGGTCAGGTCCTCATTTGCAACACAAAAGGCTCATTAAACATACGACTTAAATGACCCCAAATAAACACGTTTACAATGCATTACAAATTTGTAAAAGAAAGATGTCGGAATATCTTCCAAGGATGTGCCTTTGTTAATATGAGAAATAAAAACATGTTTTTACCGTATAATTGGAATATATTAAACATTGGATTAATAGGCCTATTTACGTCTCCGTTGAGGAGCCGACTTCATCATCAATTAAATCGTAATGTAAGATTCCAAAGAATTAATGTATTTTAAATCTGAATATCTTGAGAAACCGGAACAGCCGTGTAAATATACATTACTAGCACTGAAATTGTGCTTGGCACTGAGCTACAAATAGCATCATGGCCGGGCAGCATTCCGGACAGGATGATAATTCCCTAGAAAATGGTCGGGCCAACCTCATTTTACATGCAGGAGGACAGAATTGTTACACAGGGAGCGTCTAGTACTGTCAGCTGAAATACTAAAATTTGTTGTAGTGACGGAATATCACGGTGGCCAATATGTACCCCGACGGATTCGGGTTTTGGTAAGGAAGTGAACCTTCAACATGGACGTGCTGTGAGCGGGACAAAAAAAAAATTCGAAGAATGAGGGTGTAGTTGTGCGGTCGTTGAATGCGGAAACGGAAACATATTCAAAATTGAGATGTCAAATGGTTCATTCTGAGGTATATTTCAACTATAAATTAGGTCTTAACGAAACTTGGGTTGGATAATAAATACGGTACTTTAAGTTTGAATTTTGGAATATCTCCCGACAACGATATTTCCTCAACTGACGATGTAGGTGGGGAATGTCGCACTTGCCACCCCTCCCACCCCTTCCCCTCCCCTCCCCCTCCCACTCCCCATTTGTATACGCCACTGATTTGATACAACACGGACCCTGCAATACTTTTTAACAGCGGTGAATTTCGAGCGTGTCTGGTATGTGGTGCCTGCCTCCGCTGGCGGCAATTGTAATATTACTGGACATGGGTCTGAATCCTACATCCCCCTCCCCCCCCCCTCAAAGTTGCGCGTCCGCAATCTCAAACCTGTATCGGGGTTTCTAAGTGTACAAGCGCGCGTTCGATGCTATAGGTTAGCGCTGCTCTGTAAAATCTGATCTGGTATGCATTATTTTGTTAGATGCCAGAAACTGTTTGATGCTATAAATTTATGTGGCATTGGCCTATAGAAGAATATTTCCACATGAATCGTCCAATCTTCATAACCCATATAACACGGGTCAAGAAACTTAATGTTTACGACACACTCAGCATGTGACACCACTCTAACGCTCCAATTATTATGTTTTAAAGGCTAATTCGAACACAAAAAACTATAAAACCACGCCGTGTATGCTTCACTTGTTGAATAACATGTGCAAGACCCGCTAGCACTGCACACAGAAATGACAGTCAAACTGAGTCAATCACCTGGTTTAGTTCATTTTAAATAGTATAGCCGACAGGATCAAGGTGATAAGAATTGGATGTCATTACCAAACCGACGCAAAAGGCAATCACAAGCCACCTTTTTGCTTTAAGAATTGACAAGTGAGGAAGGGTAATTAAAACGAAACAAAAAACCAGGACTTTGAACCAAGTGATAATATTGTAAAATATACCGGGAATATTGATGGGGTTGTGAAATTTGTCACCCCACTCTCCTCTCCCACTGGGGTGGAAAACCAGTAGGCCTATCATCTAATTACCCCGTTTGATTGAACCTGTAAGTTTTATGCTTTTCATGAGGTTGATATTTTTCTTTGAAAACAGTCTCTGTGTAGGCGTAGCAAATAGGAACAAGAGGGGTACAGCAAGCCACCCCCCTTCCACACACACACTTTTCAAAGTGAGGTGGAGGATTGTTTTTATTTTCGATTTAGGGGTACAGCCTGTGGCAGTGCTAGATCATTCAGCTGGATCCTTTGTATTTGCAAAAAAGAGTGCCCGCCAACCATTTTTTTTGGTGTGACTAGGGTTTATTTGTTGTAAAGTCGTGTGAGAAGGCATTGCCCAATTGATACAAGACTCAAACCCTCAACTTTGTGATATTTACAAGGAATTATCCCAACTGTTGACATTAATATGATCACGACCGGGGCGACATACTGAAAACAACCTTCAATGGTGGCTCGCAACAACTTTCGCAGGTATATTATTCATGCGGGCCTCTTGCCCCGCCAATTTCAACAGTACTAGGCGTTGGGGTGACTCTTAATACCCTTCATATCCCGACCCCACCAATCTCAAGAATGTTGCACAGATGCCTTTCATTGAACAAGCGTAAAGATGATTCAAACAGAACCATAACTACAGCACCTAAAAAAAAATGTGCATCAATTACTAGCAATACGAATTATAACTTGCTAAACAATATTTACAACAATCCTGAAGATATCAGTAAGTGTAATCATTGATTCCGCCACCATAAAAATACTTACAATGGTGGTTGAACAGTTTGTTCCCTTTTCATAATTTACCTTCCCCCTTTCCCTTACTCTTTGCTCTCCTCATCCCGCTGGCTAGATTCCTTCATCTTGTCCTTTCGATCCTTTGCTATCAGGGGCGTACATTTTCCATTGGGGAAAAACCCATTCACCCTTCCCCATCCTCTCCACGTATTTACCCTTATTTGTCATCCTCTTGGCCTTCCTCCACCTTGGCTTCCGTTCTCTGCCTTCCTGTATTTACCCGTCTTCTTGATCCCTGAATCTCCAGCAGACGACACAAGTGTATATTAGAGGGAGTTAGTCTAATTGGAACAGCCGATTTCTCGCCTATTTTGAACAGGTACTTTCTATACATTTATCCAACACAAAGCTCCCACAACAACATCCACACACACTCACGTATACGTATTAACGAGTAATTGATATCGATAGTGAAATCGGTAGCTGTCATAAGACTACCACTAATGTCAGGAATTTAACGGAATATATGGATAGGTATAATCGTAATGTCAGTCATTGCAAATATTTTGACATCATGTGGAGCAATTGAACGTGTAAGATGGAGGCAGCGGAGCCAAGATCTCGCAGAAAGGTAAGAAACTTTAGGCCTACGGTTTTCACTTTCGTGCAAATCAATGTCAGCCACAAATTCACCGTTCATGATTACGTTGCTTGCGACGCTGACTATCGTGAAGACCGTAACCAAGCACAGTCTAGATCAGCGTAGGCTGTGGTGTACTCGGTGTGCTATGATCCAGCCATTCAATAGTGTGATGTTTGGGACTACACTATTATTACAAAAGCATTTATTTTGGTTGCCATATTATCTGTGAATCACTTTACCCTTGTCATCATGACTGTTGTGAAGTATATAAAATATAGGCAATATATTTTAGTGAAACCGAAAATGATAGACCACTGGTAGGATATGTGCTTGTGTTAGCATTTATATAGACATTATGACCCAGGCTACAGTACTGGCTACGCAGTTTTTAATAAGTCCTGAATTTCCGTCTTAGCTGCTAGCATAAGCACCAACTGAATACCACAATTAGAAGAAGCAAAAACTCATTTACTGTATGTAGGCTTACTGTGTTTTGGAAACACACCACACGAAGGGCAATAATTGCAGAATGCTAGGCAACTTGTGAACAACAGCTTATGAAACATTGGCATTCTTGTGGCTATCAGTCTAGCCTAGGCTAGCAAAACATTTAACAAAATCACTCTTTGACAAATTGCTTTTGAGAATGACTCAACATACATTGTTTCCAGCATTTTTTAAAAATATTTTAATTCCAACAGTTATCTCCGCTGGCTACGTTGGGAGAGGGAATTTTCAAGTATTAGCAATTTGTACAGAAGTCTTTTTAAAAATAATTACTGTTTGAAAATATTTTAGGTCCTTTAGTTTGCTCTGTGGTTGTGCAAACAAAACAAACATTGTCAAAACAATTTGGTGACCAGCAGCATTTGGTAATAAAATTTCCATAGTTGGTTGGAATGTATTGCCTTATCTTCAACAGTACTTTTTAATGTTAGCATCATCTAATTGTTCCTTGTTTTTTGCCTTACCAAAAAGGCAATAGAATACTTCAAAAAATGGGAGATCCACAGAGACACATTCTTCACAGGATTTAACATTACTTTACTTGAGAGATTTATGTTACAAACCAGATATTGTAGCAGTGGTCTCTTACTCTCATTTGTCATAATTGTTAGTGAAAGTAAAGGAGTCAAAGTTAAGAAATGTGTAGTATTGTATAAATTTAGAATCTATCCTTTGAGGTGGATCATTGCAGTACAAATTGCAACTACATTAGTCCCACTGGCAATGTAACTGTAAAACATAATAAGAATTTACCTGAAATTTGAACTGTTTTAACAACAATTGTACAGCTACATTGGAACACCTATCATAATGTACAATACGTAACTTGGGTATTTTAATTATTTACTCACCTTGCTATCCAAACTGTTTGACTACTTTCCCACTCCCATCCACCCCCTCACCCCACAGCTTTTGATCATCCTAGAGGGAAGCCTCTGGGTACTGTGTTTCCAGCCTGTTTTCAAAGTTTTCAATGTACTTAGTAGCATTACGTTAAATTATTTTGATATAATTAATGATGAATCATGAACAGTCAATAAATCTCAGATTTGTTGTTGTGACCACAAACAATACTTAGCTCTCTGAGTCATATATGGAAATATATCACATTTTATGATTGTACTAACTGAAGGCTTGGCTAAAGTAACAACCTTAACCACTCAATGCAAGGCTAATCGTGGATTTAACAAAATGGTCCAAAGCTACATTGGAAGGGCCCAAATGGTCTTGATGGTTTTCAATTAGGCTATTAGTTGACCAAAATACAGATCTAGATGGTTTTAGCTACATTTCTCGTAGAGCTTTGTTGATAGGGATCTAAAAGAGATCAGGTCTCTCTGAATCATTTATGGTGGTAAGATCCTTAAAATATTGACATAAGGTTTGAGTAAGTTTGTTATTTCATATCATGATCGAGTAACGCTAGTCAACAGGTAATGTACTGGCAAAAGTCAGTAAAACCAAATGTCATCAATTTATAGAATTGAAAAAAGGATTCATCATTTTTCTGTACAGAATGTTGTTCTTTTATATTTGTTCTTTTTTATATAAGGACCTTCCAAAAATATGTAATTATGTAAATATGTAATTTATCTCCCCCTTGTTACTAAAATTATCTTAAGATGTCTAAACAGAAGTTTGAAAGGGTCATTCATGACAAAAGTGGTTACAATAATGCCCAACATATTTTCCCATAGCATCCATAGATGAAATGTTACTATAGCGTCAAAGACAGTCCGATTTGGAGGAACACCAGGTGCCAATGGTTGATGTTATTTATAAACAAGCTTCCATTTGATGGGATTTCTAACATTTATGTGACCCTATTTGAAAGGGACTTGTAAACTGTGACTGTTTTAATAGGGAAGAAAAACATCTATCAAGTTCTTTTACCCCCACCTAGTTTTTAGGTACCAAGAAATAAAATGTCAAAATAGAGGATACAATACAGTCATTTGTATATGTATGTTATTATATGACAAACAATTTTTTGGCGAAGCATGTTACATCAAATATGCATACAGTAAGTGCTAGTACAGGAGAGGGAACAGGTCATCCAGTGAGGAATCGTACAGCGCATAGATACATAATGGTCATGTTGAGCCAGCGAAGTAGCCAGGAATTTGAAATGGGGGTGAGCACATTATGCGATTGATATGGGAGAGGGTTCTGAAAGGGGGAGCAGTCTCTCCTCCTGGCTTTGTCCCTGTGTTGAGCTGTACAAGTGTAAAGGTGTATAGCAGTTTTTGTATTCAAATGAGAGCAAAAATTCAAAGCCTTAAAAAAGGCACAAAAACACAAAAATTTGAACACTACATTATTCCTTGCAATATCTTACATGTGGGGGTAATTTGTCTTAATTTTAATTTTTGCATTTATTAAGGAGTGTACTGCAAAACTGTTAAACATAATTCATAACTTAATGTGGGAGAATAAACTATTAGAGTTATTTATTTTCATGAAATTGCACCAATGTAAATGTAATATTAAAATAAAACAAAACTGTTAGCAAACTGCTTATCCAATAAAGATGTAATATTAGTAGAGTGAAAAAATATTAAGTGTTTGGAAGAGTAAACACTAAGTACATGCCCGTGGGTTTTAAATACTGTATCTTGGAAAATGCCTTTACTTGAGCAAATTCTTTTGCAAAGTGAAAACAACCCCACTTTAGTAGGTACAGTACCATACAGCAATAACTTTCAATGTGATGTGTACATGATGTATTGTAGGATAGTTTATATAATGGTCCATTGTTGTTGTAAGAAAGATAACACAAGTTGGTCCCCCCTGCACAGTTTATTCCCAGTGTTGTAAAGTTTGGTAACTTTTAGTTTATGTAGTGAGTCACTTTTAGCTATTCAAAAATTTGAATTTAAGGTAAACCACAGCTGCTATTCCATTTAAACCAGACATTCATTGTCTTTTCCCTTGATGTTAAGAGGTAAAAGAATGTCTAAAAGGGAATCAGTGGTCAGTGAAACCATTCTGTGTGAATGTCACTGACCAACAGGATCCCTAACAGTTTGAAAAATCAATAGAATCTATGACAAAAGGTTTTGACTGTTGGTCGCCTTGATAGGGTTAAATCCTTCCCCCCTGAGTGTGAACAATGGTTCTGTTTGCAGTTCTTAGATTATTTCAGGGTACTGTAACCTCCTTATCTTATTCAAAAAAGCCAAGTCAGGTCTTGTTGTCAGTGATTTGTCAAGTGAGACCATTATTTTGTCCCTTTCTAAGGAATTAGAGAGATTTTTTAGGAATTAAGTGAAAAGCTATCTGTGAAGTTGATAAATTTACCTCAATAAGTAAGTCTCATTGTTAGAGGCCTACTTTTTTAATTCTGAAGCAAATCAAAAGCCAAGGACTTGAGGATTGCTGAAATTGAAAACAATCCCCATATAAGTCGCATTTTTGCCACTCTCTCTTTTGGGGGGCTGGAATGTAGGATTTTACTGTTTGGTAAATATTTAATAGATAAGTGTAAGAGGATTTTATTTTAAATCGTGTTCTAAGGGATGAGTCAGGAAGATTGAAAAAAAAAAAAATAGTAAAGCGTAGAAATTCAAGAAAAGATGATTAAAGTATAGTATCTCTCTCTTTATACAATGGAATGTTAAAAATGAGATATCTTTCGATTTTGGTGTCCCTGAAGGTTAATTGCACAGGCTCCTACAGGTAGGACCTGCAAATAATTTGAGTTATTTGCTTGTAGAAGTGAAGGACACTTGAAGATTCTCTGTACCATTCTAGACCCAGTGTTTTGATGGACTTGGAAAGTAACAGCAAATTCCTGAGCACTGCAAAAGCAGCCAAAATGGCATAGAAATGAGGCTTAAATTTTTAGAACCTTTTAGGAACTTAAAAAGTTTACAATATGCAAATTTATGCTAACACTTGCAAAATGTACTAATTTGAATCAAAGAGCCCAAATTAATGTTTCTTCTCATTAGATATCATGTTTGAAAGCCATTAATAGTTAGTAATGAATTTGTTCCATTAAAAAGTCCTTAAAAAAATAATAATATGGTTAACGGTTTCATAGTTAGTCATCTTGAGACAAAACCATATTTTGTAACCTTTGAACTATGTATTTAAATTCCTTTAAATTTATGCTACAGTAGCAGTGAGTTACACATTGTTAAATGAAAAATTATATTGTACAAGCATGCACATGTATGTATATACATACATGTAAAGATACATAAATAACATCAGATTAGGTTGTTTTGTTGACCTTTCTAAAATGAAAAACAGTAAGCAACCTTTTTTTTTATTCCCATGGTAGCTATTAAATGTAGTGACCATGAGAACGAGAAACATGATCAGAGCATGGAGCTATTACCGATAATAGCTCCATCTTGTATGTAACAGTCCAAATTTCAGTTTCTCAGTGATACGGAAATTGTATAGACTTAAAAATTAACTAAATTGTAATCGCTAGGAATTTTAATTACAT
>KN894228.1:0-21270 GCA_000934455.1 Apostichopus parvimensis
TGCTTCTGCAAAACTGCACTAGTAAAGATCATGTATCATGAGTGACTACGGAACATAGCTATGTGGAAAGCAAAAATTTCTTTTTGAAAACATTGTTTTATAATGCTTCAAGAGTGGTGTATATTTTCAGGCGTATTTTCGGATATTGAGATCATTATTCTTCGTATGTGATTGGTCGGAAGATATTAACTGTTAACCAATCACATTGTTTCTTTCCCAGTTCTTGACACTAAAAGCTTTGTTGATGAAAAGCTAATGGTAACGTGATTTGTTTATGAACGTGCTTTGAATGGCACCGTGAAATGAAATTATGCTTGCCAATTGATTTGGAAGCTAGGTCATGACTGAACCAGGTTTTGATGTAGATAGTTTTTGAGTCATGTTCGTTAACTAAATAGGACTGCACATTGGGCTGCAAATTAAATCCGAGGACACGAAAATATTCAGATGGGATAAGAAAAGGGACTATACCACAATAGGGTTCAGTAGAACACGGCCGCGGTGACTTCGAGTATATTTTCAATTGCTAGACATTTTCCCAAATTTAAAATTAACAGGTCACGGGCGAGAGAGATTTAAATTGCAAAGAGTGTGTACTTACAACGGGAGGGGGTGGGGTGGGGAGGATGTGGCTGGGTACCAAAGTTTACCAAATGCAAATCCTCTTTCCACTTTTAATCGAATATACTTTTCAGTAGATTGTATTATCGCAGTTTTGGAGTAGGAGGATCGAGGATTGCGTTGGAGCCCATTGCGTCGTCTTTCATTGATATATGGATCTTCATCATAGTAGTTTAATGGGTGTGAAGACTCGCGCAAAAAGAAACGTCTAATGCCGGTAATCTGACCTAGTTTCGAATGAGATGAAACAGAAGTGTTAGACTCCACCATCGATCCCAGAAAATACAAACACAGCTTGCTACCGTCGGTAATTAGACACTAGTGTACAGTCAGTACATACAGCTGAGGTCAATACCCACAGCACAGTGTACAAACAATACAGCGATGGACATCTCAGGTCCAGCTAAAGATAACAAGGTATCACGTTTCATTACTGTACTGTCTGCATTTTGTAGCGACGCGAACAAAACGTCACTTGCAAGCAACGGAAAGTTAACTTTTTGAGATGGCCGCATGCGGTTTGGGGCGAGTCTTCAATGATTTAATAACAATAATCACATGAACGCTAAGTTGCATTTCCTTTCATAGTGCCCAGAAAAAAACTAATAATACAAATAATCATCTTTGAGATTTATGAAATGGCACTTGTATTAAACCAGAAAGGATACTTGTCATTCATGAAAATACAACAGATTTTAATGTTGATGAGAAAAAAAGGTACTTTTCATAAACGAACAGGGACAGTTCTTATTTATGAAAGGGAGCATTTTCTAGGTTTTGCACAAAAGTGTCCCCATGCACACTTGTTACATCACCCCTGCACATCCCCCTATTTGTTTGACCCCTTCTTGATGAAAACGTATGTTTATGTCAGTTAGCAAACAAATACTAGAATTACATTTGAAAATTAACCAAATTTTAATATACTTAATATTACTGTAATCAAGGATCAAAATATTTACTCTAGTAGAGAAAAGAAAAGATAAAAACTCAAACTGTTAAGATGTAACCTTTTATCTTTTTGCATGATATATTGACTGAAACATTTTGCAGTTAAATTGAGACAGAGCTATGATACAACTTTTAAGTGCAGCTTAAAGTTACAATTCCTGTTCCTTTTATTTCTTTGAGGAATTTCGCTTTAAAAGCTTTTCAGTCAAACCGGTTGGCAAAGATTGCTTAGTCCATAGATGCATCTGAAATATCCATAGACATAACAAAAAGATTTCTATGGTCTCACAGAACACGTTATTAAGGCTTAATAGATATTTTTACTCACAGTTACTAGATTTGGGATACCATCACTGAGTATTCAGTTGTAGATATTAAGATTAAAGTAATTTCACAGATGTTTTCCTTACTTGAGGTTGCTTAGTTACAAAATAATATTTCATTTAGCTAAGTTTAAGTTGTTTTTTTTTAACAATTTTTTTTCATCAAATACCGCAATTTACGTTCCGAATTTCTGTATCATCATATTATCATCATATTATCTCATAAGATAAATTATTTCAAAGTGGTACATGCCTCACATATGTTTCATATGGCAAAAAGTGCACGTATGCTGACCAAATACGCAAATATCCAATATATTTTATTTATACAATGTTTGAAATCTTTGCATCTGTCATCCTGTCCTTGGTTCATCAATTCACTGTTGCACTGATTTTGAATCTGCCTCTTTACTGACTTTGTTGAGCAGCTGAATCGTTTCGTACTGCTTGCCAGCGAGATATGAGCCTACCAAAGTCTGAAAAATTGCGATAGTGACAAATTGGACTTTAAAATATCTCAATTTTAACACCCAAAACTGGAAAAATTGTCCAGGAGTGGCTTTCTTGGTAAAGAAAGGAACGTCAATGGTCTTGTACATGACTGACATGGCTCCATTGATTGGCACAGCGAGAGCGAGAGGGTACACAGCACCTACAGGGGGAAAAAAAAGAATTAAAAAGTCAAGCAATGAGAATTTATTTTATAAGTAAAAAATAATAAAGCAATCAAAGTTGCTACAGCATTACAAGGAGTTTCTTCTTCTCAAATCGAGTTGATTGAGCTTTTTTCACCTTACACTCTACTTGCATTAAGTGGCACTGGTTTAAGTGCAGCCAAGGTTTGCATACACAGACTTCAATTGGGGTTGAGACTGCAGATTTGGCATGATAATGTTTCCAATCTATTTTTGTCCATCATCCACTTTTTCATTTTTTTTTTGATGATAAATAAATTTCCATTGACAGTAAGTAATAGTACGGAAGGGGAAGGGGAAGAGGAGGGGGGGGAGGTGAAACTAAACAGACTTTGCTCTTTGTAAACCATACACGACTGTTAGTACCTTGGCTGTATCAGCAGACATAATCACAGAATAGTATGGCTCTTAAACTTTGTTATTTTACTACAAAAACTTCATATTTTAACACTTCTCCCAAGAAATGTGATGGATTCTGACAAACTTTACTCCTGCTCCCTTAGAGTGAAAGAAATAAATTTAAAAAAACAAATAAATATCTTACCAAGGGTAAAATTGACCAAACCACCTCTAAGCTCTGCACATAAGGGGCATCCTAGCCTTCCTTGTACTAGAGGGTTCACCAATGTTGCTTGCCAAACAGCTTGCATGGTCAGAGCACAGGATCCAGCAATTGGTACCATTGATAGGAAAACTCCCTTCCCTCCTAGCATGCACATTCGACGGAGGTAGGAATTGCAAATAAGCCCGACGATTGTGGAGTTTATTGAGACCACTGCAAGACCAGTACTCAGAGGCCATCTTTCATAAAGAGTAGAAAACAATGGCCAGGTTAATTCAGAAAATATTAATAGAAAGTTAATATGGCACCATTTAGGTGTAAAAAATGGACAATATATTTATAAATAAGAGCTTCTTCATTTCTTGCTTCTTCAGTTGAACATATCAAGTACAGTTTCTGCAGTATTAATCATCCTAGCATGGTCTTAAAATCCCACTACCACCCCCCCCCCTTCCACTCCCTACCTTATAAGTCAGAACATTGATCTTCATATAACATATGCAAATAATAATTGTACAGTAGATCCTCAGCATGTTCTGATGCTATTTTTGAGAGAAAGTCAATCTACTTTATTGATAGCGCTATATCTTTCAATATTTAGCATTACACTACAAATGGTGCCCTACAATGGTTAGCTTTTTAAGAATACAAATGACCACAAAGGCTCTCCAGTAGTTCACAGTAGTGCTAAAATTTCAAAAAGTTTAATTTAATGTTATCAAGAACAAACCATCACTAATGACTCAGCTTCATACTGAAACCGTCAATTGTCTGTGCAACCATACAGCCTGGTACAATTAATTATGACAAAAAAACGTACCTCTTTTCTTCTGGAATTTGACTGAGACGTTCTGTCAAGGGTACAGCTAATGCTTGCTCTCTAATGGTATCCTTGATGAATCGTGGTTCATCTTTCATTTCTTTGGCCATTTTTTACAAAGACAAACTTGATTCTAAAACCAAAGGAAATAAAAAAAAATAGTTCAAAATGGGAGTTTAATGAGGTCATGTTTAATGTGTCTAGTAATTTTATGGTTCCCAAACATAGCTGACTTGGTAACACAGGAATGTGGTAACCACGAGGCCAGGAGCAGTTAAACACATATTCCTAACTATCACACCAAAAAAATCCTGTGTTATGTTATATAAAGTAAACTATAAAAATATTCAATGAAATTGCTTAGGTTGTTTACAGTCATGGATTGGCAGAATTGTTTTTGTCCAATTCAAGAAGTTTCAAGTTCAGTCCAATGCCTGGAAGTGCTACTTCCAGCTTGCTGGGGGTATTTTACACAAAACTGTCCTACAATCAGCTATAATCATAATGGGGCTTGGCTGCAGTGCAGGCAGTATTCTGGTTTAAATTACTCATCTAGAGTTGACAACTTGAACCCTAACAATGCATTGCCATTAATCATGGAAATATAATGTTGTTTCTGAAGTGAAATTAATTAAACTTGTTATTGAGGCAAGACATGGCTGTTAGCACTAATAAAAACAATCAGGATCGAACATGGTAACGAACATTATTGTGGGACTGTGTTACCAGACACAAATTATCCTACTATACAAATTACTTTACGCTACCACTACCAGTAACTGCATACAGTTACCCTACATTAGTAAGTATTGTCGCTCAACTAGGCCATATGTTAAATATAACATATATATCATCCTGCTTCATTAAACTACGAAATAAGCAGTTAAATAAACCTCAAATCAAAGAGAAACGAGCTTGGGCCTCCTTATATCCATAAACATCGAAGATATCTGATAAAATACTTCTTCTTTCATATGTGTGATTATGATCACCACCAATCAAATTGTTTTCGAAATAAAGAGCAGCAACGAGATTGTGGGTGCATTAGTATCCTATTAGACCTTTTACATTGCTAAGGACCGCCAGTAATTATGTACTCTGAAGAAGTTGGTTTGCGTTTAAGACACAGAATGATTATGTGTGGTCAGTGGTCACACATCAAAAAATGTTGTCAAGGAAAGCACGATGATCCATATGAATGAATGCATTTACAATGCTCATTACACGCTCTTTCCAACACGAAAATCACGAACACCCTTACAACAAAAAGAAAGAACTGCAGCCAGGCCATGTAGATTTAAGAAAGGTTGGGTAAGCATAAATACAATCGCATTAATAGCTTTTTTGTTAGCTGAAAACTTTCGCAAATGGATGTTTCTGTACGTTGAATGAAAACTCCACGAATATTAAGTCAGATATTTTCTTTGGGAGGACCCATTAAAGTTTTAGACGTCAAATACATACATATATACACACATACAAGTATATTCTGAGGCATATTCAGACCAATTCCCCAAGACTGCCGACGGAGGCGGGATATGCCCCTTCCTCCCCTTTGCGCACGCCGATGTGTCTTGTTCACTTTGACACGCATGATCTTATAGAATATTCCCCTAGTGTCCAGCACATGTATTTATTGTCTAATGACTACATATGCTTAAATGATTATGATGTTCCAAAAATGTGCACACAGTTAAAGCATTTCTAGTATGTTTCATTAAAATGACATATATTTTTATATAACCTGAAACTTACTGATTGTATAAATGCATGGAGGAAAACCAATGCATGTTACAAGCTCCCCATTGTTTGGAGAAATAAGCCCCTCCCCATTAACATTACTGACACCTCTCTGCAACATATATTAGTGACTTGGTGATGTCACTAATCATCCTTTGCGAGATGGACACCAGTCTATTGCAGAGTACCGATGTAGATGTTTATATTTCGCCATGTTTTAAGACATCAGCATTTTGGCCCATTTGGCGCCTGTTAAGTAATGTTAGATTTGCAAACTGGATCACAGGCTAGGCCTAGCCTGGATCACTGTGTGTAGAGATCAGTGGCCTGGATACGATAGAAAATTTCTATGTGTGTAAGTGTGTAGCCTATGAAGACTACAAGGAATAAAATTAGTGTGACTCCCGTGAGGGCCAGCTTATTTCCATCTGCAAACGAAAGTAACCGAAAATGCGTAGAAGGGTTACAGTTGATCAGAAGAGTGAAAGCAGGCATGATCGTCAAGACAGAAGACCTAGCGTTTTCGAAAGACTTGGCCCGGGCAGCAGTAAAGATGTGAGCTAACAAGTAACATTTAGCACATACAATACTGCCTAGGCTAGGCTAAGGCAACGCAATTACTAGTAATATTGTCGTAAGCCCACTGTAGCATGCATGACTTAGTATATCCATAGTATAACCCAAACGTAGGCCTACACAATACAATGAAAGATTTAAAAAAGTATTTTGGTAAAGGTTTCATTGTAACATGAAGGAATATTCATATTCTTTGAAATAAAAACACTTTCCCATCAGCTATTGTGCCTAGTGATCTGGTCTGGATACACAATCCAAAATATAAATGCATGTAGGGCCTAGGGTATACCTGTTACATCTCTTGATTGTATTTGTCTAAATTTCACCATTTCATTTCTTTGTATGATTTTTGTGGACTATGACATTATGTTTCCGGCAACAATTGTATCCCTTTTTTCAACATTATAGTATGTTGTGATTAGAATATGGGTAAAGTACTTCACTTCATCATCAATTCCTTTTTTTGCTTTTCTTTTTGCTTCCCTTTGCAGAGAGACTCAAGTCGAGAGGTGTGTCGAAATTGGTCAAGGGATGGCAATTGTTCGTATGGAGAGACTTGCCACTTTCTCCATGAAAATTACAGCGGCCGTAGCAGTAAAAGGTAGGCTTGACACTCACATATATAGTTCCTGTGATCTGCTTCTACCAAGATACAAATTCAAAATATATTTAATGTTGATTAGAATTGTGCATTTCAAATTGGCAATCTCCTGCAGAGACCCGAGGAGAAGGGAAGCAGTCAGTATCTGCAGTCCAAGGGCCCAGTTCAATTAGGGAGCCTTCTGAAATGTGGGATAAAGAATGAATGTATTTTTCATTTTCATAATATACTTAAAGCAAAATAAAAACTTTCAAATTGGGGACCAGACCTGGCTCCCAATGCCACTAGTCCCAGACATAACTTTTAAGACTGTATCTTATCTCCCAAATGCATAGTTGCTTTGAATTTGAATGATCAATGTGAGTTTTGCTTTTTCTTATGGAGTTACAACTTTTTTTCCCAATGGCACCTCTGTTGTTTTTTGGCACAGTGGCCGTTCTGGAGACTTAAGGCATAAAGTAGAGACGAAAAGAGCTGCAAAGGATAGACCAGAATACAAAGATCGTGGAAAATCAAGAAGGAGCACCTCACCTACAGACACGCAATCTGTAAGTAGATGTCAAAGATGCAGGGATTATGTAAAAGGTTGTTATAAAATCATGAGGTGTGCATTGATTTGATCAGGTACACACAAACACACACAACCTTCTTCAGCAATTTCAACTTATAGCAGAAGGTGCTGAAGGGAGACTAAAGGTTCCAATATACTCATAACAGTAACAGTACTCCAGATATCTGTCAACATTGTGTGTTCTATCTTTGAGCTCATCCCTTAGTTACAATTATTTATTTTTTTGATGTTTCTATACGTCTGGATTCTTGTCTCTTATATATATTATATATTATTTATAAAACAGGCTATTCTGTACCACGCACAGGTTTGGTGAAGCTGCACAGGGTGTAAAACAGTTATTTTTGTTGCCATGTTAATTTGTCCATGCCTGCCTACTATCACAGCTTTACTGTGAGACTCATAGTTCTGTGTATCATCTCACAGTTGAATTTCTAAACCTCGTGCAAAATTTAAACTGGATAGAACAAACCAGATATATAGAGTTTCTCCTGGTTTTGTGCACCAATCTCCAGGTTTGTACTTGGAAGTCTTCAGTTTTACACCTTTGGTGGATTGGGTCTCATCAAATTCAGTTAAAGTTCATTGATCAGTGAACCAAAGCACAGCTGATGATGTCTCAGGTGTAGCAGGCATAATGTCAATTTTGTAAGAATTGGCCATTTTTTCATGATAAGTTTCAATGCAATGTGTCTTCATTTGTTTTCTAATGAAATAGAGGGATTATTACAACAAGTCTACAAGATCCGCCAGCTCTGATAAGAAAAAGAGGAAAGAAGTCCAGAGTTTGGTGGTTAAACAAGATAAATCCCCTCCAAGTGAGAAGAATGAGACCTGGACGGGAAATGAGAACTCAGGATCAGACAGTGAGTATTTTATCTGATTACTCAGAGTTGGACAGTGAGTATTTGATCTGATTACTCAGAGTTAGACAGTGAGTATTTTATCTGATAACTCAGGGTCAGACAGTGAGTATTTTATCTGATAACTCGTTAGACAGTGAGTATTTGATCTGATAACTCAGAGTTGGACAGTGAGTAATTGATCTGATAACTCAGAGTCAGACAGTGAGTATTTTATCTGATAACTCAGAGTTGGACAGTGAGTATTTTAACGATTAAACTTGCATTTGAGATCTTGTGGCTCACTGTCATGTGTTCTGTGATGGGCAATCATCATAGTCAAACTGGTTATACTCTTCAAATATTTTAAAGATGAGGCCTGGAAGAATGAAGAGTATTTACTTCTCAAAAAGAGGACTCAGCTTCAGATGGAACTAGCCAGGATGGACGAGATGGAGAAAGAGCAAGGAGATGAAGAGGTGAGATATCTTTCTTTTCTTGTTTTTTTTTAGTAGTATCAATCCAAAAATCCCCTTGCTAGAAAGTACAGCAGTACAGCCATGTAAGAGAAGACATTAGGGTTTGGTTGTATGTGTCTGTCTATGTGCATATGTGTGTCTATGTACATAGTTGTTTGTGTGTATATATATGTACAACCCCAGCTTGATTTTATCTGGGGGAGGGGGGGGGGAGAGGATAGGCAAGGGGATGGACCTTGGTCTTCCAGTTAGTGACCAGAATTTCTCTCCCTAAACTGAGCTGAATTTTACCCAAAGTAATTTTGTTTCATTGTACCTGCCGTAAACTTTGTGGTCTCATTAGAAATTTCACTTTGTTTGACACCCTACCAATAAAATGTTACTGCTGACTAATTTATGGACTGATTTAAATACAGTCTATGTGAATAATCTCCAAACAAACGAAAGGAATGATGATCTGTTTCATACCCTAAGAGAGAAGAGGACAGGGGGGAGGAGGGGGGGGGGGGGTTTTAAAGGGTTTGAACCAAGTTTCATTTCATTTCAAGTGCAGGATTATAACAACAAAAAAACATACTCCAAGATAAAACAATATCAATATTATGAATTCTATAATGCTACAGTAACTTATGACGTTATCCACTTTTTATTGAAATAGGGTTCAATCAGTGATCTCATTTTCATTACATATTCTAAGCTCTGTATAGATAAAGCCTTTTTATGTCCCCATTAGTGTATGATGGGCTTGATATGAACTACAAGTGACATAGTTCTGCTCAAGTATGCCTTCATTCCCCCTCCCCCCCTCCCCCCTGAGATGTACTGTGTTATAAAGTAAAGTACCTTTCCCTATTATATTTTTGTCTGGCATTCCGTTACCATCTCCATAGTCATCATCAAGCAGCGGCAGCAGCGGATCTTCCTCCTCCTCCTCTTCTTCGTCAAGTTCAAGTTCCTCCAGGTCGCCATCTCCCACCCCTTTGAAGAAGAAAACCAAGAAGAAGGACACCAAGGTCAAGAGGGAGGTCACACCCCTTGGGGAGATGAAGAAAAGCAAGAAGAAAGACACCATCAAGTAAACAATTCTTTAACACATGTATGCTATCCTATTTATTCACTGGAGACCTGTATTTCTGTAGAATGGTCACAGCTAGGTTTCCAGCCAGTTGGCACAGCTTTATGATGCTAGACTACCGCTGGAAATGCTCTAATGTTATGTGTCAAAGCACTTGTACTGAGAGTATGAAGAGTTCCTACTCCTGAACCTAACACAAGACATTCATACTGTCTGTCTGTCAGCACCAGAAACCTTGAGCGAGGCATAACAGTACTGTACATTGAAAATTGGGCGGAGTTTCATGATGCTCATGCATATTCAAAACCATTTATAGTAACAAGAGACATTTAGTTCCTAAATTTAGCAAGTATCTTGGAGGGTGGTAGTCTCCTACCGCAATGGTACTTTGGAAAGTATTCTAGTCACATGACTCAAATCAGTTGAAAAAATCTGGACAAACTTTTTGGAAATTTAGCGATTTAGCGGGAGTCATAGTAATTGGGCGGTGACACCATTAAACAATTGTCTCTTCACTGAAGGTGAGATGACATAATTGCAAAAAAAACATGAAAGGCGCAACAGACTTCTTTTGTAGGCTTGTCTTCTGATCTTGTTTAATATTTTATTTCACTGGTACGGATATTTTTGGACATATTTGTGATATATATCTTCTATTTTTGTTTTCCATTATCATCGCAGAGCGGCCATCGGCGACATCACTGCAAAGAAGGCACGCCACTCGAGAGCCGAAGCAGAACCGCCAAAGAAGAAAGCCAAGGTCACGACCCCGGTAAAAGAAGCAAAAAAGAAGAAAAAAGAGGTCAAAGTTGAAAAGAAAAAGTTAGTTTATTTATTTATCTTAGCATGTTCATTCCTTAAAGGCCTTACTTATCAAGTGCATAGATGATAAAATACCAGTTACTTATTATAATCAAATTAATCAATTGTAATTAAGAAGAAAAATGATAATAAGTCTCCTTTTTCTATTGATTCCTCGCTGTTCATCAGGAGATCTCCGTCCTCTGATAGCAGTAGCAGCAGCGAGGAAAGTGACATGGAGCCAAAGTCGTCAAAGAGAACTCCAGAAAAACCAAAAAAGAAGAAAGCCCCTGCTCAGAAAAGGTTAGCCTCTGAACTGAAAACTGCTAAAACTAAAGTAGTCAAAGATCGTGCTGTAGAAGGTCAAAGGCAAACAGGAGCCCACCCGGACTCTATTCCTCTACAGTCAAGAACACCCTCCCCAAAGAGAAGCCAGGGTAAGAAAAGGTCTCTCTCACCAAGGGAACAGCATCGGAAGCATAGCTCCATCTCGGTAGAGCGGACTTCCGACAAGAAGAAACAAGTAACGCCGATACCGTTGTCATCCGCCAAGAAGCGTCGGCGAGATACCCCCGAGAAGGACCTACCGGGACCTGCCCCGTATCACTCCGGACCGGGTGCAAAAGGTCTTAAAGGCCACGGAAGGTCTTCATCCATCGGCAGCTCACAAAGATCTCACTCATCCGAGAGAAGACGCAAAGAGTCCTTGTCACCAAGACGCAAGGAATCATTCGGCCACAGGCGGCCTCCGTCTCCGCAGAGAAGGGAAGAGTTTGACAGATATGGAGAGAAGTACCCGAAACCACGGGACAAGTATCCACCTGGTAGGTAAACTCACTACATGTTCCACTGTTTTATGGTATCATATTCAGTGTAAAGAGTTTAAACATACCTCCATCCTGTACCGGCGGGATATTTACTGCTCGATAGAGAAGCTTATGGTAATAAACTCATCTACAAGGATACTCCGATTATCCTATTAAACCCAGAACCCCTGATGTTCCAAACCGACCATTCTTTCATTAACGGAAAAGTCTGGAGGCCTAGTGTTATTGATTCCATCATTACAAGTACTGTACAGTACTCATATTATGTACAACCTAAATTTATTAACTCATGTAACAATCAACTTCCAAATTCTTTTGACAAAGCATGTATATTTTCATTCATTCTTCCATTGCCTTATAGAATAGATTATCACCTACTACAAGCGTCTGATTGTTATTTGTATCAAGATTATTACCGCTTTACAAAAGAATTGTTATTTTCCACACCTTCACAACAATAAACTTTCATTAGGCTAGCGCTTGTGTGCCTGGCATGCAGGCTATGGCCTTTATTATGTTGTTTCATTGATTTTGCAGCTTCCAAATTCATAGCTGTCGGTGTTCGCACATTACTGTACCTTCTTTTACAATATAATACACATTATGCTATGAAGGGACAAAAAATTGGCGAACTATATTCTAATGTATTGGAAATTTCACTATCCCAGACTTCCCAATGTGACTACAACCTATGGTCCCTGACTTATTGGATAACCTAGGTGTTGGGGTACATGTTGCTTTAAAAATTTGATAAACTATGAAAGAAATAGTAAAAACACTACTTTTGCAAAGAGAAAAACTTTAAATAATAAACATAAGAAGATGATGGAAGCCAAATTGTTACTATTAATTGTAAATCATCTCTAACTCGCAGACATCTGTCTCACTCCATTAAAAGACAGAGTTGGTTTACAGCCACTGTGTCAAACAGGAAAGCCGTAGCAGCTGCAAAACTTTATGGCAACAATGTGGAATCAATATCATAGAATAAATATTATATCATCAGGCCAGCAGTGCCTATTGTGTGAAAGTGTACATCACAGAAAGGTGATCCCATGCAGTCTGGCTGCAGCCTCCTCAGCGTTTTTGACACGTTGCCTTACATTGTTATTTCCGTGTCCCTCTTGTCCTTGCAGAGGACAGGCCATTGCATCTACACCCTGAACAGTACGGTCGCGATCCGTACCCTCCAGAACCCGGGAGGTACGACCCAGGAGGACGAGCAGGGCCTCCAGGCCCCCCTGACAGAGGGAGAGAAGAATCATTCAGAGATAGTGGTGGCAGACATGAGTGGAGGGGTCAAGAAGGAGGACCTCCTCGCGACTTGACCAGTGACGATCCACAGCGCAGGGATCGCAGAGACGACTGGGAGAAATCTAGAGATGTCCGAAACGAATTCTTACACGGTGGACCGAGGGACATACCGCCTCACCGAGACGAAACTTTTGAAAGGTAGGTCCAAGATAGTTACCGGTTTTAACCAGTAATTGGTAGGGATTTACGGCCTTACAAAAGATTCAGAAATTAGAGGTTAAAGATTAATTTTGCTTCGTAGTTTAAATTAAAAGACTCTAATAAGGTTTTATGTGCACATTCCACTGAATTGTCTTCATATGCAAGTTTGTCATGATTTCATAAGATGACTGGCATAATGGCCATTTGGCTGATGCTCATCAAAATGGGATTAAAAATGCCACAAAAGAGTAGTTTTATGGTACAATTTCATAGCCATTTGAAAAGACCAAAGGTCACCAGGCCACCCCATTTGTATATTTCTACCTCTGTTTTCAGTCATACCTATAGACCTGTGGTATTGTTACTTTTATTTGCAGTAAGCATATGCGACCTGACTACAGAGACCCACACGATCCCAGAGGGAGCCTTCCGTTTCCACCCAAGGACTTTCCACCACCGCCTCCACCGTTACCTCAGCAGTCTGGGCCTGATCCAGCCTTTTTCCATGCCCATCCTGAGTATTTCCCTGATCCCAGGGGGCCTCCCAGAGATATGAGAGCTGATCCAAGAGGCGACCCAAACTTTGATCCCAGGTTGGACTCGAGGGCTGGCCACAGGGGTGACTTTAGGGTTGACACGAGGGGAGATCATGGAGTGGAGCCCAGAGACATACGGGGAGACCCGAGGGGTGATCCGAGGGACCCCAGAGGGGATCCAAGGAAGATGGGGTATCAGGATGGGCGAGGCGGATATGAACCTAGGTCAAGAGGTGAATGGGACAGAGCTTACACACCTAAGGGTGAAGGAGGAAGAGATAGTTGGAGAGGTCGTGACCATCCTCAGAGAGATAACAGGTACCAAGAATCTTTCAGAGGGCCAAGAGATTCTCACTACCCTGTTGGTAACAGGAGTGATGATAGAGGGGGTGGAAGAGGGCAGTATCCTGATCAGAGAAGGAGTGGTGGAGTAGGAGGAAGGGGTAGAGGGGAGGAACACAGTCGGGGATATCCTCCAAGAGAAGGTCCACCGAGGGGAGGAAGCTTCGGTAGGGATCGATATCGGTCCGAAGGGGAGAGGTCCAAGAGAGACAGCGACCCCCCAGGGGACGACAGGTACAAACATGATAGACACTCTGCGAGTAGAAAAAGAGAGGGAGAACACCGAGACGAGAGGCAGGAACAGCCAACCAAACGAAAGAGGGAAGAAGGAGAAGGACATCCACCGTCATCTAAGAAGAAGGAAGGAGAGGCAAGGAGGACTCCTTCTAAGGATAGAACAGGGTCAACAAAGGAACCGGACGACAAAGAGAAACCGAAACCAGAGAAACCCCCCAAAATGGAGGAGATCTCCAGCGACGACTCCATCGGCAGTCAGCACGCTGCGAGGAAGGAACCCTCGGTCAAGGGTGAGACTAGAGTAGCGGAGCTCAAAGAGGAGGCGAACCCAACTAGATCCAGGTCTAGAGATAGATCACGATCCAGCAGAGAATCTTCTGCCTTGAAGGAAGGCGGTCGCGAGGAGAGAACCCGTCGCAGCCTGAGCAGGGGGAGCAGCGCTCAGAGGTCAAGAAGCAAACAGAGGGACGTGGACAGGGCCGAAGAGAACATCAAGATGGAGGCAAGAGTGGAGGTGAAAACAACAGAGAGAATCGATTCCGAAGTGAAGCAAGAGTCTGACGTGAAGATGGAGAAGACAGAAGCTGCTCCAGAGATGAAGACGGAGGAAGGTGAGAGGAGGACCATTAAGAAGGAGGAGAAGGATGAGGAGGAGGAGGAAGGTAAACAAGATCTGTCAGATATCAGTGATGACGACTTTGTCGTGGAAGACGAGGACGGTATGCAAGAAGACAAGCCTGCAAGTAAGTCATCTATTTAATGGTTTTGCTTTTCAGCTTTTTCTAAGAATTTTATGATTATGCTGCATTCAAATGTTGCTTCAAGAGCCCTCTAAGACAAGTTTTCACCAACTGTTATAGAAAAACAGAGCAAGAGGGTGGAACGGTTAGTTAGAGGGAAACTTGGGTCTTTTATCAGTCTGCAGATTAGAGAAAGCAAAGTTCTGCACTTATGTGCAAACAATTTGGGATATGTATGTTAAGGTCGTTGGGCCACTATGTGTGCATACAATTTGGGATAGGTACATTGAAACCATTGTGCCACTATGTGTGCATACAACTTGGGAAATGTATGTTCAGCCAATATGTGTGCATTACAATATGGGATACTAATATTATGATGGTTATGTCGACATGGCTGGAAGGATCATGCAAGGTTCACCACAACATGAATTATATCAGTATACAAATATTAATATTGGCACAAAATTAGTACTAAGCTGGATATGTACCCTTATTTCTCAATTTATTGTTTTCCTTTCCATTCCATTTTAAAGACGTGATGGATGTTAATTGGCAGAGCTTAATGGAGGACTACCAGCCTCCTCCTAGACCAGAAAGAACCTCTGCTAGCGATATCATGAAGAAGTTTACCCCCGGTATGATCCTGGCTGACGTAGGAGTGTCGCCATCCCTCGCGGGCCCTGCGTTGATGGAACAGGTCAGAGCAGTCTGTGCCAAAGCAGTAGAAGAGCAAGGTAGGAAGAATTTCAATGTTTACTTAAAGTCGTTCCTGTCTTTCCCCTGTGTGCAAAACTGATTTGGAATATCGGACAAGCTTGAGAACACTGGTAGTCCTTGGTAGTGAATTTTCTGAAAGGGAGAGGGAGTGTGATGATGAGAACTTTCAATAATGCTCTGACTCTTTGGATTTGCTACTAGCCTTCATTATCAACATTTTATTTTTCTATGTTGCATCAGTCATGATTTTAGTAGAGGGAAAATCTTTCTCTTGTTTTGTTGCTCAACTGTAAAATATCAAAGTTGCTGAAAGATCACTTTTGATACAGGTAATTAGAATTGATGGACAGCGGATGTCATCATGTTATGAGTGCTTCCTCTCTTTATCTCTTCTCCAGGCATCGTGAAGGACGAACCGTTATTTCCGAGAAGCATCGGAGCCCTGAATGCAGCCAGATTACAAAGGGCTAACCAGAAGAATCTCTTTGATCTCGGTCCTTGCTGCGGAGCTCTGAGTGCCAAGAAAGATCTGGCAATCAGAAGGAAACTTCGAAAGACAGTTAATGTAAGTCCCATAGAACTGAATTATAATAATAAATAATACCTTTGTATAGTGATAAATAAAATTCGGAAAGAGCAACGATCTAAAATGCTCTACAAGATTAGTTACAAATTACACTATTACATATTAAAGCAAATGCCTAATTAAAGAGAAACATCTTTAATTTGGACTTACAACAGAAGTTGAGTTTCTAATAGATAGAGGGACCAAGTACATGGAACCTATATGTTTTTGTGGTGCTCATGTCATTTAAGGTCACCAGAGGTCAAACTCTGAAAAGCTTTATGAACGTGATAACTCCAAAAGCAAAACTTGGGTGAACCCTTTGTGTGTACCAGAACTCCATAGTTATCTCTGGAGGTCAGAGATAGGTGAAAACTTTCCAACGGTCAAGTGCTCTGATATGTTAAGATATTCTCAGAAAAATAGGAAGCAAGTAATCACAGAGCCTGTTGGCTTTCTGGTTATTGATTCAGGTAATTTGATCTTCCCCTCTGGAAGTTTCTTTGCTCAGAACTTATTTAGAATCAGGAGATCGTCCAACATATAGTAGCTTTATGGTTTAAAGTATTAAAGTGTTAGTGGCCTTTATCAATTATTCAGGTTTAAGATGAGGCAGACTTTCGTCTGCTCGTATTCGTAAACCATTATTTATACACAAATTTATTTACGCTCAGCATATCCCCACAAGGCAAATCTAAGCGACAAGTAACATTTGTTAATCACAAATGAGATTCCTCATATGCTCTTGTCTCTTCCTGAATAAATAATGAGGACGATCATATGTAGTTGAGAAAAGTCTCCTTGCCTTCATATCTGGCTTCTCAGCTTTGGCAAATAGGTATATCTTTCTCTTCATGTAAACTGTCATATTACTGACAAGTGTGATGATCAGCTAAGACTGAATAATACAGCATGTCAAGAAAGAAGTAATAACTTCAGCCAGGGTTATTAGCTAGCAAACTACTTGTGTGCTGCACATGTATTATATATTTAATGCAAGTAACTGCTGGGGGGGTTTCCCCTCCTGTTTTGGTTATGTCATTTGAACTAAGAATTTACTTTGATAACTGTGACGTGCCGTAATCAATTAAACATCCTTGTCATTTCTTTCCCTTTTAGTTTTGCCACGTGAGTGGATCCCTTCTTTGACTCAGTTTGAAATGATTTCATTTTTTGCTATTTGAACTTTTAAGTTGCAAGTTCTGATTTAGATCTGTACCTATAAAGTCTCTTTAATTATAGTCACTTATTATTTTTTCCTTCCATTTCCTTTCCCAGGTGCCACCAGACCAAATCTGTTCTTTGCCGGTATTTGACCCAGAGCTTTACAAAATGGGAATTCAGCTCTTGAAGCAGAGAAAATGTCTCAGAGATGAAGGAGTGTCGGTTCCTACTACCCCATCAGCAGTGACTGTCGCTTCCTAAAATATGTACACTCCCTGTCATAAGCAGTGAAACTTTGATATCAGTAAGGGATTCCACAAAGATGGGCCTAGAATAAAATTGTCTGTACAAACTTTGTTCTTTCAAATAGTCCTTATTACAGTCAACATTATCTAAAAACCAGCATTCTAAAAACTAGCATTCTGGTCAGCTTGAACATTGTTCTGTTTATACTGGGAGACAAAGAATATGGAAAAACCTGTTAAGTTTTCACTTCCTTGTCATCAGGATTTCAAGGATTTCACACATTGACAAAATGGAAGCCCCCCCCCCCCCCCCCCTCCCGACAAGACTTTTAAACCATTATGTCCCTTAAACAGAACCAGAGCTTTTCACCAGAGTTTGGAGACTTTTTCCATCGTAATGTTGCCTATCGGCTTTGTAAGGTAAAGGTCAAAGTTTATATGTTTTATAGTGAAGATAGAGACCACCACCAGAGCTTGTTGCTCATAAGTATGAATAGTAACCATGGTGACGCATTGAAGGCAGTTTGTAACTGAGAAACAGATGATATCTGCCTGATCATTGTCTGTAACAAAGGCTTGCTGTGGGTGACCAATTTCTTTGATAGTTTTCCAATGGTGACCTCTATTCATTGAAAGGAGATTCTAAAAGGGTTGTATTACAGAGAGGTGAGGGTCACTTGTTGTAAGAGTCGTAATGTGATAGACCATTGGATGCTGAATGGTGTGTGATGGGTGTCACTTATTGCTTATGGTGTAATCTAATAGGGTATTGACTGACACTGTATTATGTATGACTACATTGGGGCTGACGATACAGCCGATGAATAGTTCATTAATATGCATATTCAGTGAAATGAACATGGAAACCAGCTAGTTGGGACAATATTTCCTAATGCTAATACCTCTCTAAACTGTACACCAATAGCATGCTCTCAAAGCACTTATATTGACAGTACAAACAGTTCCTAACCTTGATCTGATAGAAACATGATATTCATACTGCTCGTACTAACAATGCGAGTGCTCTGAAAGCGGGACATAACACTACAGTATAGAAAAAATTGTCCCAACTGAGTGCGTAAACTGCAGAGCTGCAATGAGACCTGTGCATTGTAAAAACGCTACATTCAGTATGTAATGAATGTACGTCTAGAAATCCCCTCAAGAACCTGTGACAGATATAAGCTCAGATATTCTGCGAAGATAAGATAGCTATGAATATTCATTAAGTTTATCATAAGGACAATCACAATCATTGGTAGTACATTGGTAGTACACACAGTAAACATTATGTTTACTGTGTGACATGTGTCTCTCAGCACCCTATGTGGTTTCTTTCATAAACTTTAGTTACCTTCATCTGAATCTTCCAAGAATCATGGAGAATGGATCCATTTCTATGATTATTTTCCCCAGCTGCATTCTCATCATCTCACTAAAAATTTGAAGGATGATTTATTCAGAATAGAGGGCAGTATGCTGCTAAACAAATCCAGTTACTAGGACAACTCCCAAAATTCCAATACCAACGAATACTGTCCTCACATATCATAGTTTGACATTATGAACAATACCTAAACTTTATCCAACAGAAACAGGACTTCCATGTTGTTCATAATGCCAGTGCTTTGAAGAATTCTATGCAAGGACAGTATTTAAAGGGAAAAAAATGTCCCATCTGGTTGGCATTTACTAACAATTGGAAAAAATATTAATTTTTTACTTTGACCAATATTGCAGCTGTATCTGACCTAGATGCAAATGCCCTTTTACATCAATTTGCTCTTAGCAGAGATGGAAATGTCAATCTTTGAGCTGACGACAAAACAAAAACAGTAATCTATACTAGACAAAGTCATACATAGCCTGGTATCTGCAAATTTAAGATATGTTTTTCATAAATTTACAATTCTTGACCGATTCGAATCTAATAAAGAACTCAAGTAACGATCTGTTGTCGCTCGTCTTGGTTTAATCTTTTGTTTGCATTTTTCATGTCAAATAAAAATAATCTAATGAATTTTTGTTCACTTTATCTTGGTTTTTGTCAGGTTATTTATAGTTCTATGAATGTTTATATTTTTTTGAAACAAAAATATGAGATTGTAATGAATTTGTAACATATAAAGCTTTTGTAGTTCTTAGACTGATCAATTGATTTGACCATGGAACTACAATGGTCTAGACTGCTTGGATTGTACTCTTGAGAAGAAACTTGTTGGCATTTAGTCAAAAATGGTGGCATCCCAAACAATATGTAACTTAAATTGTGAAATATCATATTACGAAATTTCAGTGTCCTCGTGTCAGTGGACAGGAAATGCTCATTGTTGGGAGATGACTTTTAAATGACAATTAAGGATTTCATCTTGCCGCCAATTTTGTCCTTAAGTGATTCTGTAGTAATTCCAATCCGTAACTTGCGGCCTGTGCATGAAATCGTCTTTCAACAAACCTTTCTGAAATAATTTCCACTTCCAACAACAGCCTTCGCAATGGCCGTCTTAATTACCTGATACAGCCAGCATCATCCAAAGTACGTAGTACGTTCTCATTCATCAGTAGTATTGAGATTCGGCCGCGGCACTGGTGCTTATAAGTCCTCTTTATGAATAATGGGCACACACTATTAATAAGTGATGAACTTTGTAGATTGGGTTTTTGTATTCACATAATAAAATGGCATTTCAGATACTTTGTAAATAAATTAAGGTCTATATGAATTCGACCAGCAACAAGAAACAAGTTTCTCGTCCAAAGTATTTATTCTGCGGACAAAGGACACGAATATTTGAGATTATATTTCACTGCTCAGTGAGCTGCTTACGGAATCTTTGAATAACCATCTTGGAATTGTAACATACTGAATTGTAACGATATTTTCAACACAATATATCTCCATATTAGAAAATGCAAATCGTATCGAAATATTTGCGAGAAAACTTCAGCATTTTCCAGTTAGAATGTTAGGCCCTTTCTAGTTCAATCGCTAAGTTTGGTCATTTAGTCGATGGCATTTGCACAGTTCCTTATATATAGAACTACCAACTGAATGATTTTTTTTTTATCAAGACGGTTACTTTTCGACAGTCGCAGACGGCGTATTTGTCAATTGATATTATACAGGCGTCACTGATGTTGTATGCTGTCGCAAGAAGACTATTTGGAAGTTTCTTTAAATGCGGGCAGGAGTCAAATTTCGTAGCGCAAGAAAACCTAGTGACGTCATAAGTATATCCCACAAAGGTGTTATTTGTAAATAGGTCTACGATACAGGGACGTGTTAACTCTGCGTTTCTATATATTTTACTCGAAGACGTTTTCTAAAATGATCGATTGTGTTATTACTGCATGAATATAACTATGACACTTTGATGATGTTTTCGCGGTTGACTGTTTATATCACCAAATATGGTTATCCAGTTTTAAGTTTTCATGGGATATCAATACTTTTCATCTTACTGCTGATATGAATTTTATTAATTGCTCACTGAAAATCAACTTTTGACAACTTGGAGCTATTTTGAGGTTAAAGACATCAGCTTGGTATAGGTAAGTTTATCTCTTTAACGAACAATGCCGAACTAAAAAATTCAACTTAAAAACTACTATGGAGTAAACCACTGGTAGGAAACTTTCAGTGATAACTTGAACTTTGTTGTAAGCAGGGGCGGATCCAAGGGGGGGGGGGGGCCCGGGCCCCCCCCTTTTTGAAAATCCTGAATTTTTTTTTTACCGCGTTCGAGGGAAAGGGCCCCATGCGTGATGAAAAAATTAAAAGA
>KN894230.1:0-30615 GCA_000934455.1 Apostichopus parvimensis
TGAGGCAGGTCCTCTTTGGAAAGGGTAGGTGGAGCTTAAGGGTCTGCTCAGTGCTAACATATCTCCTCCCTATTTATGCACTCTTAAATTATTTTACAGTGAGTTATGCTCTATTTGTTACTGTTGACAATTTGTTTTGCTGCAGTTTCTGACTGATTGCAGATTACAAATTAACAATTAGCTTGTTATTCTCCTGCCTCTCATTTAGCTGGATCTGGTCATTCCTGTGTTGTGATACAAAAAATATAATAATGATGTCAATAGGAACAAAAGTATCTCAAAGTATCCAACATTTACTCACTGACGCACTGATAGTACTACTTAAATACTTGACATTATTACCTGGCATTATTGTCACATATACATGATCTACTGTTCTGTGGTCATTTTGTCTCTGCTCCATTGGTTAATATATTGCTGCCTGGTTCTGACAGCATAATGTATGCATGCATACACATGGCATAATGTATGCATTCATACTCATGGCATAATGTATGCAAGCATACACATGGCATAATGTATACATGCACACATGTGGCATAACATACATGCATACACATGACACAGTGTATGCATTCATACACATGGCATAATGTATACAAACATACACATGGCACAATGTATGCATTCATATACATGGAATAATGTATGCATGCATACACATGGCATAGTGTATACATGCATACATGTGGCATGACGTATACATGCATACACATGGCACAGTGTATGCATTCATACACATGGCATGTATACATGCATACACATGGCATAATGTATGCATGCATACACATGGCATAATGTATGTACATGCATACTGTGTTGTTATAATTGTCTTAAACAAAGGTAAGTGACAGTAAGCAATTTCTTGAAAATTTTACAGTAAAATCTTTACTTCAATAGTAGCTCACGGTTATTAAAGTGTGAACAGTTGCCAGAATACAGTTCTTTGCGATGATTAAAGCGACTGAGTTATTATGGACCCTGCAAAAACAATATATTATAAATGAAAATAAATACCATTCCTGATGACTGGCTAACATTAACGATAATACATTCATGTTTGCAGAATCGGTTGTGAAGTTTTATTATCAACTTATGCAGACTGTCAACACTACTTTGTTGCTCATGTCATTCACAGGTGATAATATAAATCAATTCCAAATTGTTTTGGTTTTCATTATATGCGTCAATTTGGGAATTGTTTTTATGAGTTTGAGCTAATTTTTATCTGTTTATGTGTTTCATATTTAACCTAGACAAGCTTAGACTGTAGTTAGTTTATGATATAATATGTGTGATTGGCTTGGAATGCTCTCCAGTGCAAAAATACATTAGACCAGCTCAGGGCTCAACAATATACCGATGAAACCAATGGCTTTTAATAACAATAGTGCCTTTGCTTTGTTCAGACAAAGGTTTCCACAACCCTCAAACCAGGACCCTTCGAGTTGCACAAAATGTATGCAATGTATGCTTTGTTTGAAGGAGTGGTTCAATGTATACAAGGTATTATTGTGAGCTCATGCGGAACTTGTAAGAAAGCAGAAAAGCAAACCAGCTTTTTTCCGATAGATTTGTTCAATATTGCAAAGTATGTTGAACCTGTCATGAATCAGAAAAGCTAAACCCAGCCATCTGAATTAAAGGCACTGTATTTTAACTTGCAAAAACTCTTAAGAAATACTGTACATAGGAAGCTGTACCATCATTGTCCTTTGAAAAAAATAAGTTTGTAATGTACCCCATTGTGTTCCTCTTATGTCCTAGGGTCCTATAATGCCCCCATCCCCCATTCTCCCCGCCACAAGTTGCTAACCTTACTGCATGCGAATTTGACATCCAGGTTCTTTTCCAAATTACCTTAACTTGCCTATACTTAGCTAATTGGATCTACGGGCAAGTAAAGCCCACCTACTGTATACTGTGTACTGAAATGGCTTTCAAAAGTAGTACAAAGCTGTACAACTTCAAGTGCTAGCTAATATATATTAAATCACCAATGGTATAGAGTCTACCAGTCAAAACAGGAAGAATAAAGAATAAGGTGAGACCCTTGAGTTTCTGCTGGGTTGGGTTGAAGTATTGTGAACAGCACTGTCAATGAGAGTTTTATATTCACCCTCTAACAGAAGTAATTTACTTGAACACTTGAGGAAGATCCTGCTGATTGTAACAAAGATAGAGCATTCTTTCATCATTCAATCCTTCGAGGAACAAAAAACACCCAACCATCATCTTTAGCTTGTAAATGTGAGTTCTTTGTTTTGAACAACTCTCGCAAACATCTAAGGAGAGTCTTGTTCCATTTGGGAGAAAATCTGTGATGTCATACTGTAGAGCAGGGGTGGGCAACCTTTTTGAATGAATGGGCCAGATATAAGGAGTGAAAAATTGACTGGGCCGCACCTAACGAACGACCTGCTGTTGATTTCAAACCTTTGTTTCAGAGGACTTTCGATCAATATGTGTGTGTACTTAATCTGTATTCACAAAAACATAATGTCAATACAGTACAGTTGATAATTAATGGTGATAATAGGCCTACCTGACAGTGCTCATCATTAGTTCCGATAAATTCTAAGCAGCTAGCTCGTTCTAGTGATGATGTAAAATATATTGATTTTTTTCTGTTTCTTGAGACATCTCACGGGCCGCAAAAAAATCACTGGCGGGCCGCATGTGGCCCGCGGGCCGTAGGTTGCCCACCCCATCTGTAGAGACACTAGGATCTGGGAATCATGAAGTTTCATTTTTTTTTTTTTTTTTTAAAGATTGTCAGGACAAAACTTTAACAGTGTTGGCATTGAAAGCAATGTGATCATTGCAAGGGTCATGTGAATAGCTTCAATAGTTTAGAATGAACAGCACTTTCAAAACCAGTCTAAACAGAATGTACACATTTTAAAAAAAATAATGCATTTATAACGAATTGAAGTACATGCTCGATGTTGTCATATTTAGACTTGATCAAGCGTTGTGTGTGAAGTAACATTAAAATCTGTGATATCTGCTAAAATGGGATATGATTTTCCTTAGCTACTTTGGGAACCTATTTCTGGCAGTTAGATCTCAAGTAGAGCAACGATTATTGTTGGGTTTGTGTTTTCTTTGAAATTTACCAAAATTACCATGAATTGTTAAAAATAAGATTGAAGGTGATAAAATTGAAATTTCCTACTAACCATTTGTCTTTGTCATTTTGAAGGTTGATTAATAGCAAGGTTGTACTTGATTTTCTTCAATGGTAGTACCAGTGTTTGTGCGAAGTCAACTGGTGGGGTTCCAAAGGGAAAGCCCCTGGTCAGGGGTGAATGGAGCTTAAGGCCCCTTAGAAAATTTCAGCATTTTAGTGCTCATTTTAGCACTCATTTTAGTGATATGAAAGCTACGAAAACGTACATAATTTTATAAAACAAAATGAGCAAAAAAAAACCGGCACTCACCCAGTTCAATTTTCCAGTTTACTGGCTGACTCTATGGTAGGAAGCTATAAACGCAAGTGCAAGGTCAAGGCCCCAGTGTAGGTCCCATTAACATAACCACCAACCTATTTCATTCAAATAGGCCTATATATATCGCAAATTTCGAACGAGCATTGAAAGAAATGATTCCTCCCCCATTTTGTCAAGTAAGGAAAATGTTTACCAACAACAACTTATAAAAGAGTAAATAAGTCAGTGTCCTTGATCGTTAGAGGTTAGGCCTAGTGTTTTATAGAATACGCACATATGCATACGGTTCATTGCGCCAAACACTCAGTGACTCGTACTGCACAATGCATCTTATGTTTATTTACACAGCAATGCGCAACCAGTAGCTGTTACATTGATGGAAGGAATTTACTGTAGGCTTCCGCTAAGAGAGTTACAAGTGGTAACTCTCTGTGAGTCGTACAAACTACAAAGGATAACTTACGATAGCCAATTATAATTTTAATATGTTACTGAACAGATTTTAAATGCATGTAAAGAGAGGTTTCATTGTTTGTGACATTGTTAATTTTTTCATATTTTTGTGATTTATTTATTATTATTATTATTATTATTATTATTATTATTATTGTTGTTGTTATTATTTTTGTGTGATGGGCTGTTTGAACTCGTCATTGTTGGCTTCTCGAGCGCTGGCACGAACATTGAGTTGAACCGGATTCGAATGTTTAAGAAGGTAAGACCATCGACAGGAGTTATGGCATAAAGATCCAGCATTTTATTCTCTCATCTTTTCCGCAATATGTTGAAGAGATTTGACAATAAACTTGTGTACTTCAGCAAAAAATGAAAAGAAAGAAAAGCAGTGCAGTGCCGTACAATTAGTTTTGACGGCCACACATGGCACCCCCATAAAGATTGATCTGCTCTGAAAGTTAAATAATAAAGTAATATCTATAGACATGACAACATTAGGTTTGTTCATTATGTACATGCAGGAAAGCCAAGTTGACACAGGCATCAAAAACCCCTTCGTCATGTTGAATCGCAGCATGAATTAGCAACTTTAGCGCTGCACTACTTAAGAAAGTATTATTGCAGGAAAGCATTGTAATCATTATTTTGTTTTGTTTGCACTAGATATCATAACCTCTGAAAGAATCAAGTATTCTAAAGCAGTAGTTATGAGTAATTTATCACTAAAAATGGCATATTTTTCAGCAAAAAATACAAAAATTGAATATTTTGGCGTGTTTTTACAGTTGACCTAACTCCACAAGACAATACTTTTATAGCCTAAATTTATATCCCATTTTATGGGATATAATCTATGGACTTTTGGAATATGAAGGTAGTAGGATGTTTAACTGCTGAGAAATCAGACCTCCAAAATCATGAAAATGCCAAAATGCCACGGTGGCGACAAATTGCGAAATTTCAAAGTGTGATAATTCGGCCTAGTCTGAAGCAATGCAACTCAAATTTTCAGAATATGCTTATTTTATGGTAATTTTTAGAAGAGGTTCTACCACAACATACTCCAAAATCTGGTGATTTGATATGGAATGACCCAGTTAAACCTCCTCTCATCACCTCTTAATGAGCACTGCCTGCATTGTGTGCAAATTGTCTTAGCATGGAAATATTAACCTGATAGGCTAATAATAATCATAATCATAACATACACTGTCTGGTGTACATCCAAACTTTTGTGCTCCCCCTAATAGTATACGTATTAAATACCTGCATGCATCTCCTAGCTAACAGATCTCTCCGTTACTCTTTTAATTACACAATTGTGTACACTCTCCCAATTTGCCATCCCAGATATCTTCCAAATGGCAGACAGAGCCGTATAACTGGCTGCAATCTCTCTATATAAGGTAAAAAGAAAGAAGAAAAAAAAAACATTCTTCGAACACCCCACAGATTCGTCAGCACGCATCATACGTCTCATACGACACAATTTCTTTTCGCCAAATTGAATCATTGCCACGGTAATGCAATTTCCTTCAACGAGGCAGAAAAAATAAAAGAGAAATCACTCGAGAACGATGATGAATGAGATAAAATTCATGGTTTGAAATTATATGCAGTCTACATGTATACACTATGGACAAGCATCATATAACCTTTTAATGCACAGTGTTGCATCTAGACGGTGGAGACAGTATTGCCTTCCGTAGACTTACAGTTAACCAGGCACAGAGGTGCAGTACTGTACATAACGTGTTCAGCCTGTGCATTGATCGTCAGGTGTCTAGTCAACAAAACCTTACAGTATCGTACTTGCATTAATTGTGCGTGTTGACATGTCACTTCGAAGAATGTTAATAGCTCTGCTAGTTTACATTATGTGTTTGATCTCATATTTTCAAGTATCCCGTAATCAAGTACAGTATGTCGATTCAATTCAAAAGAATGTCCTTTAGGGCAAGTTAAGTTTCATAGCAATATTTCCATTCCACCTAGATTTCACTCAAAATTAACAAGTATAGAGCTGCGGCATCTGAAAAAGTAAAATATGTACCTTGTACAATAACTTAAATCCTCAACAGTTCATGGATAAAACATCTTCAGCACCGATTTTTTAAATTGGCAAAATACTGTAGGAGCTCAGCTTGGTAAATTTGCTATGCAAATGTGCTACTGTAGGTGTTCAGGTGTTAATGTGTACATGAGTACGATAGCTGCATCCACAAGCTTTAAATACAAAATAGGCTATCTTAGGTATAAAACATCTACTGTCTAAATCTAGGTGTAGGCTACGAGTGCTAACGTTATATATGTATTGAAAATTTGAATGCTTTCCAAGATTTTAAGAAGTGGGATATATTGTGACACTAATGCAAAAACTCAAAAATGTACAGTTTATGATCTAGGGTACATGAAATTAATGTTATATGGCTTTAAAATCTTTAAGCTATGTGGTAAGTGTACAAATGTATTACAGTACAGACAACAGTGTGGGCTACTTCAGCATTTCTCAATTGAGTGAATTCACTGATAATGTAGCTACACTGTATATGTGCCATTACTAGTGTGGGCATCGTCTTATTGGTAGCTACAGTATTAAAGTGGTTTTTTCTTCTCTCTCTCTCTCCCCAAATAGTGCCATCATTTGATGGTAATCTAATCATCTCAAGTGACTATATGATAATTAATAGCTTGAATCATATTTGTGGAGTCTAATGTACATAATAAGAGTTAGGCATGTTATACTGTACATTCCTCTGCTCTGAAACTGTGATAGGCCAGGTAACAGATCTAGCTATAAAACATCGTGAGGTAAATACATTCAAAACGAACATTAATTTCATCTGTCAGACAATAGGCAACAAAAGTTTCTCAAAATCATTCTTCCATTGAAAGACTTTGACAGTTACTATTGTAAGAAGTGTGGTTTGCTTGTATGTGTAGTGTGTGGTACAGTACACCCTGTATGTTATAAACTCTAATTGTACACTCAGCTAGCTATTCAAAGCCCTTAAGTATGTCATCACTGTCTGTATGCACAGTATGCTTTAGAAGTATTATCAGTTATGTGCTACAGTTAGTCTTATCAGTTGGGGTATTCCTTGAAAATATTGTGCTCTTATCTTGTAATGCTGTCTAGAGACTGGTAGAGAATATATTTACAGTAGTAGAAGGAAGGTGGCTGGATTCTGCCTTTAGTACTTATTAATTATGTGCTAACACAACCTAAAGTGTCAGGTCTATAGTTCAACTAAAGTTTAACTTTGTTGTGTCAGCTGGGCTCAATTAGGTCTGCTTAAAGCGGACACAAAGCCCAACAATCATGTTGTAGCTTACTGTACTAGTATAACAGAGAACTTTGGGAAAAATGTCTTCCTCAAACATCTCAAGAAATATCTGATTCCGTTTGAGAGATCTATATCGTAATTTAATACATGTGTAGGCTGGGAGAGCTCTGCCATTTTGTAATTCTGTGATGTCACAGTTCTACTATGATCTGATACTTTTTAGAATTTTTTTGTTTCTCTTATCATGTTTTTGAGGTAAAATATGAACATTGTTTGACACTGAAACCAATGGCATCATTTGGTCATGTTAAAGGTAGTCAGTATAGGCCCCAAATTATACCACGTTATAATTGCTAGAAGTTTTCAAAAAGTACTTTCCTGGAGGTCTTTACTCTCCAAATTGTTCTCAGACATTTTTTAAGGAACACACAAGATGACTGAATGTCCCAGTGAGGAACATTTCCTCAAAGTTTGTAATAAATACAGTTTAAGAATTTTGACCAACTTAGGTGACCATATTTGAATATCTAGCATATTTGGGGCCAATACAGAAAACCTTTAAGAGTTTCGATATTTTAGATTCTATTATCGATATTAGATTAACAGTGTAGAGCTGTCGGTAATGCAGACCGTGTTGAACATCAGAAGGGTAGATTAATTTATTAGGAAGAGGGAGTGACCAGATTAGTGGGTCAGAAATTTGGCATTTCTCGTGCCACTTTGGTGGATGGAAAAGTGCATGATTTGAGTGAAGACAGGTAAGTATCATCCTTCATGAACATTCAAATCAGTAAGTCTGGCGGTGATGGCCAGTTTTTAATTGTTACATTGAACAAATCTTTCCACAACATACTGCACATCTGTTTAAAAGTCTTAATTGACAAACCAGCCTTGCTCTCCCGAACAATGTGAATGAAACCTCCAGATACTGTGAAAGACAGCATTAATTGTGACCTGGAAAAAACCATTTCCTGCTTGGAAAGCACGAATGCACATCCTGTGTGTACATTTCATGAATATTTTATACGTGCCATTTTGAACTGCCAGTTCTACTGAATAGTAAATATTGTAAGTATTGTATATATGTGCAAAATACACAGTATAATGGATGTTCTCTGTCATATAAGGTTTACCCATTATTGTCAACATGGGGGGGGGGTCAATGTCAATACCATGTCCTTGGTAAAAAATTTGGTCACCTTAATTTATGGTATCATTATCATGTCCAAGAAACATTTAGACTTAGAACAATATACAGCACTATACATAAAAAACTTGTGCAACTTGACCAGCAATAAACTTACTCTTATTGGCCTGGCCACTATAAAGTAAATTGTAACTCAATTGAGCTTGAAGAACTGTAATGATGGTAGGCTTGATAGCAAGTGGAAGAGCACTTAGCTCAATGAAGGATGAAATCACTTTATATTTGTGACTGATTAGTAAACTAGCAATGTACAACTTCATTTCTGCAGAGTTTTGATCAGCAGTGCTCAATAAATCATGATCCTAACTTAAAATGCTGACTGTGATTTTGTTCATACGAACTGTTCGATTGCAAGGTAATGTTGTCAACGCACAATAAGTTTAAGGGTTAATAATTTAAAAAGAAATTTGTGGGGAAAACAGTTGAAATGGGTCTGTTTGTGTTAGTTCATAAATCTTCACCCGATCTTAATGAAATTTAGAACGTACATGCCCAAATTCCTCGAAATGATACAGTACTTATATATATTTTTAAATGCCGAATGTTAATTGTTAATTTAGCAAAGAAATTGTTGATTTTATATTTATTCTTATAGAGTCCAAAGCACTCATGTATTTTACACCACTTTGGACGAGAAGACTTACTTTATAACAGTTCATAACAGTTTGAACCATACAGTGGCCTTTGCTAATAGCAATGACTGGCAGTTACTGTAGTTATAGAGGTGAGGTTACAGTACCCAGATACAAAGTCCCAAAAGAAGCTGTAGTATTGGCTAGTATTGGCTACAGCTGTAGGTAAGTTACTGTAGCCCGGCATGTATGGAACAACAAACATACAGTCAAACTGTTCGCAAAGACTTTACAGCGGTCTATTTATGTACTCCATGATGTCTCTTTATCATTTAGCATTGGAAGGTACTAGTGATGTAGCGATACTGCTGCAACAAACTATACACACACACATACACGCACATACACTCAACAGAATACAGCGCAAAGTACCAACAGTATATTATCTAGATATATTTGTGATAAACACAGAGTTAGGCACAGTACACATACCTAGAGGTCATTAATTATTTACACTTAACCATGTCTTAAAGCAGTATGTTGTACTTGAAATTTGTCACTAAACGGTGTATAACTTAACCGTGATCGCATCGCAGGATGCTATGCCAAAGTATCGGCAACTCGCTGCACGTACATCATGTACGAGTGCAAAGATGCACACAGTAGCAGGTTTTGAACACAGAAACCTCAGTAATTTATACGATACAAAATACAGAGTCTGCAAGACCGCTACGCAAAATTGGAACCCTAAATTAATCCCTGCTTAATCATTTTGGTCGGTTCATGACGACAACATTTTTCTTGGAAAAAAAATCTTTAAAACCTATCAGATAAAAATAAAGTACAAGCTAATAGTTTTCTAAACTTTAATTCAGCTTTTCACAAACTGTTAGGCTCACTACCCAGGATCTTTCATGAGAACTGAGCAACACCTCACCAGATCCCAACCCCCCCACCTCTTCCCACCCCTCAGAATTGATGTTCAGAATGCCGGAGAAGTTGTAACTTGGAGATCTAAGGACTTGATAGTAGTAAGGTGATCGATCCTTGTCTGCAAGCTCCGGAAAACTGTAGATAAATTTCCCGATGTCCTGGGAAAATCTGGTAGCTCACCGAAAATGTTTCACAGACCAAAAAGTTTGTGTGGGCTCTCCGTGGTTTGCAGAAGTTAGGAATTAATCATCACTACCAAGGAAACAGTTTTACATGCTTTGATACTATTGCAAGTTTTCTCAGTTGGTTCAACTGTATAGAAAGCAGATGATAGAGAATGATTATAGAGTTAACAAATGTAGAGAGAAAAAGATTGTGGCGATTCCCGAAGAAAGTTTAACGCAGAGACTTGTAGACTGAAATCCCCCAAAACATGTTACACATTAGATAATCGTTGTAATGTTTGGTTCTGTAGAAGGGAGGGAAGAGTGATGGTAGGATGAAGGTCAGAACCAATGAACCCTTTCAGTCTCGAAGCTGCTGAAACGACCTGGGATGTTTCTGGGAAGACTTTTAAAAGTTTTCCTTCAGTCTCTTCTCCAGCTGCGGTAACCCCAGCCACTTCCGTTTGTCAACTTTATTACTGTCGTACCGAGAATCAGTCATGTCTTCCTCGTACAGTTTATTTCTCTTTGAGGCTTTTTTCCTGAGACTCGAGTATTCCTGGTATGTAGAACACGATAGTTTGGGTTCACCATACCGGTCTTCAGATTCTCGAAAAAGTCTAATGGATCGTGCAAGCTAATCAGAAGATAGTCTTGTAACGATACACCTTTAACTCGGCAGGAAAATGCAAAACGTTTTGTAAATCTTCCAAGTGTGTTATCTTTTTAAGAAGTTAAATGGCTCAGCATCCTACTCCCAAGGATCCATTAAGAAAGGTTGCCCTGTCAGTCACAAATGCATCGTAGATTTGTATTGATCTGTGTATAGGGCTATACATAATATAAACAACTACAGCACTTAACAGTCTTTCCGATCCTGATAGTCAGTTCAAAAAGTATGGCAGTTCATGAACGAGATGTACGTAGCTCTATCTGAGGGAGAATTACTGCGTCTAGTTTCTCTTCTGTCTGTGCCGTTAGGTTGAATTTTAATTTTTAATTTTTTTTTTATAGAATTGTATAGAATTTTTTTTCTGCAAAACAAATTACAAGGGAGTCACTGCTTATGAGGAGAAGAAGCAAGGGAAGGGGGCAGAAGAACATTACCCTTAAAATTCTTTCACAAGCTAAGAATGTACTGCAATATTATTGAGATGAGAGCTCTTAAAGAGTGAATTACACTGTCTGAGTATCTCTGCCTGTCATTGGCCTATCCTTTGAACATCACCATTATTGACATTAATGCGCTTCAAATCTGCCCAGCTCCATTGGGGAAGAAGAAATGAAAAGCAAGATAAACATTTTGTTTGCAGATATGAGTCTAAGCCAAACTACAGTATGTATGCATTGGCTGCTTTAATAGTATGACTCAGTCATCATACAGTAGTAGTAGTTCATGCATTTTTTTTTGACATTTCTTGAATTGAAATTCAGACCCGAAAGCACACAAAATACCCTCAGGGATGTCGTCTGGCAGAGTTAAGTTGAACGGTATTACCAAAATATGAGGCTGTTAACGGAGCTCTAATTTGATATTACTTTATTCCGTGATGCGAAATTCAAAAAGGACATTTCTAATGAAATCATAGGTGCTTGAACTTGGAAGTTATGTGTGTAGTTTTTAAATGTGACATTTGATTTATGTATCAATGGTTAAATTCATGCAGCAAGTGTACAGAGTTGTCTGTTTGTATTAAAGCTACCGTTTATGCCTAATACATTATGTTGTATTTATGAGCTTTATTAGTGATTTGCAGATATTCCAATCTCCCTGCCCTTCTGACCTGTCTGTGACAGAAAACTTTGGAATTTAAGACTTTTTTTCTCTCAAGATTTTTTTCTTTTCTTTTTTTATTAATGAAGGAGGAAAGTGTTTCAACAAAACTGAAATTTCCACTATGAACATACAACATTCTTGACAAATTGTTAACGTTAGTCTGATCGTCCGAGATGACCAAATTTCAGTTTGGCCTTGTAAACACAATCAGCTTTGGTGGTGGTCGTCCGGCGGCCAACTATTTGTTTACGTCAAATTCTGATTGGCATTTTAACTAAATGCCCCCCAATACAGTAGGTAGAAAGATAAATTGTTTTCTCTCTCTCTATCACTTTGGAGATACTGCAAAATAAAATAGTCAATGGCATACTTTGGGTATGATCCAACTGGAGAGAATATTTAAAAGGCCCATGTTCTGTTCATCAAATGTACACATCTCTCTCTCCTACAGTGTAAATATTGTTTATTCTTGGATATTTTGCTACAGTTTTTCGGACAACGAAATTTGCTCTTCGGACATTTCCCCCCTCCCCCCCCCTCTCCAAAACAAAATATCCTAAAATATTTGACCTGTTTAACATTGGTGAGAAAAGAATAATTAATGTTGACAGTATAGATAATGTAGAGTTTGCTGAGAGATCAAATTGAAGTTCTATAGAAAGAAAAAGATATCTGTCTAGTCTGACATAAAGAAGTCAGTGTTTGTTACATTGGCTGGTCACTTGATAATGTTGGGACACTGGTACTACATTCTACACCACAGGGATCTCAGTAATCCACAAACGGCCCTGTAGGAATAAAGCATACTTGAGGGTACTGTTATCTGGTGGGCTAGTTCCCGATGAATTAGCGAAACTTGGTGTTCTTTCTTGTGGCTTTTTAAAAAACATTTTTTTTTTACCTCGCTTGAGTTTGATATCTCAGCAGGTGCAGTCATCGTATACAAACATGAAAGTGGGTAAATGTTTTATAGTAACATTTATGAAACATCAAGGAGCAGTTAATTACCACATTTTTACCATTTCTAAGTCATTTTCCATTTTGTCTAGTGGGCACTTTTTCAATATTACTCAAATTTTTACCTTTTTTTGTAGGCGAGGTCATTTAAAGTGCACATATATGTTGAATATTGTTCATAAACAGCCGAACAGGTTAAGTCATTTGGTGTCTATGTATTCTCTTTCAAATCGACTGTTCGGGCTTTAGAAATCTGGAATTTTTCATATTTCATAAATTTCTGCTTTTCTGACATATTCATTGTTAGAGACTAGTACCAGAGACTAGTACAACACTGCATTGATGGATATCAGTCACCAAATCATTTTGAGGTATTGATTTCTTCACAACGAACAATATAAAGTACCTGAGCATAAAAGGAATAGTGCTCGAGCAACCTGGCGTGCGGACCGAGGAAAATCAAACCACGAGATGAAAAACGTGAAAAATTCAATGGATAGCCTCCTTATAAATATGCATCGTTTGATTGATAGCGGAGAAAGCACGTTTCATCCAAGCGAGCTTTGAAGTTATCCAGAACGAACAAAGCAATTATATCTCTCTGAATGTTATAAACTCTGTGAAATATAAGTATTCTACTTAAGAGCTGATTATTCGTTGATTCAGATGGAAGATAGATAGTCCGCTTGGACCCAGAAGTAGGTCATTGAGGGCACAGTGCTCAAATGTTATCAATATTTGTAGGTTATGGTAGATGTGAGAGTGCATATTGATCGGTAAAGAGAATTAAAGTGCTATCAGCCATAAGTATTCCAGCCAGTAAATTTTGAAGGTTTCATGAGCCAAATTTGTGAAAATGTTCTATATGAAGAGGACATACAGTATATATGCTGAAAACCCTGGTGGGGTTTGACAAAAATTCCAACGTATTAAAGTTATGTTTCTCATTTTTTGTTTTTTTGTTACAGATGAGCACGAAGGTGGCAGTAATCCCACACTACGCACCGGCCATCATGAGCTTAGATTTGTTTTTCAAATTCCATGTGGGTAAGTGTCAAATGGAGTTTTCAACCGTTTACATGTAAATGTCAAGTAGCGTCTAGTTCCATGAGAATTATGGATCCTAAACACTGTGTAGATCTTTAAGTGTTCGTATGGTGAGTACAGTCATATATTCATTACTAGGTTATGCCATTAAGCAAGAAACTACTTTGTGGTCCTGGTCTGTACTTTTACCTGGCAAAATTTAGAGGCATTTATTAATAAAAATAAAATTTAAAAAATCAACAAAATTAAAAACAAATTAAAAAATCAAAAACAAATCAAAAAAATAAAATAAAATAAAAAATAAAAAAAATAAATAAAAAAATAAGGTAGTACTTAGTCATTGCTCTCTACAGGTGAAGAAGCCTGGTTTTGCAAGCTTCACTATAATTTAGTCAAATTCAGGTAATGCAAAACCAAGTTTTGGACAGATGCATATGTTTACATAGATACTGTGCAAAATGCTGATATTAAACATTGAAATCCTGTTGATCTGTATCAAAGGGAGCACAGTGCTGAAATGTACCCATTTAAATGTTTTCTTGCGGGTAGTCAAAACATGCCATAGATGAACGGAGTTTACCTGAATACCAGCAATGTCAAATTTTATATATTGGCGAAGGCTATAAGGAATCTATGGGATGTTGATTGCATGTGTGCGTGTGCGCATACATGTGACCTTGGCTTGGAAACACGATAACTTAAAAAACAAAACATACATTACATGGATGGTATGTGGATATACAGTACCTTTGAAGTTTGAACAGGGGGTGACCATTTATTTAATTTTCTAGCATACTGTATGTAGAGGCAGTACTGTTAAAATATCTAGGTACAATGGAGAAATAATGCTCATTGTGCAAGTTACACGTCAAGTCTTTGTTTTACATGGGCAGTGAAAAGCTTTGATAGATTGATCGATGTATATTGATTGATTGATAGTTGTATTGAATTATTGATGGTTGTATTGATGGTTGTATTGGTAGATTGTATCGTTTATATATATATATCGTAAATTGATTTTATAGTTATTTGTATTTAATTTAATCAATGTATCTTCTCTCCCCCCCCCTTTCCCCTTCCCAGGAGAGTGGCCACATCCTTTGAGGGTAAATACGGTCGGATCCGTTATTGGCTGAAGGCAGAAATAGACAAACCCTGGGGTTTCAACAGTAAGACTAAACGGGCTTTCACTGTTATTGATCACATTGATATCAACACTCAATCACTACTGGTAAGTACTGTCGGTAAACGGTCAAAATGTTCTGGTTGGGTTGTACTTACTCGGATTCCTCGCTTACCTGTCTCCTCACAACATCAGGACCACACGCTTAGACACTTTGAGTGGTAAAATAAGGAAGGGTCAGTGGTCAGTATTGACTGGTCACTAAGGTTTGCTGGTTACCAGGAATATAGGAATATATAATGGAGAGTGATAATGTTGTGATGTGAAGACATGTAAGCTCATCCCTTGTAAATATCCAAAATGCAGTAAAGTTTTGGATGCTTGTGAATAAATTAGGTCTCCAGATTATGCATAATTTCAAATTCCATTATCATAAACATATGAATATGCAGTGTCAAATTGATTATCAGTGTGCAGTATTGGTTTCTGCCGATATCGACAATATTGGTCTCTTATAGGTCAACTGCATTAGTCGCTGTTATTGGACAACCTGTTACTTCAAAAACTGTTTGCATTTCTGCCAACCTAACATCTTATACAGTAGCCAGACTGAGAAAAAAAATTATTTTTACCCTCAACATTGTGTAGAACATTCATCCAATATTGCAGTCAGATCTGATTGGATAATAACAGATGGTATAGAGTTGGACGAGGTCCTTATGTGTCACATGTTTAAATATCTCATCCCAAGGTTAGAAAAGCCGGCGACTTCAACAAGTTTAACTTCTTACTCTCGTAACACACTGCATTTCTAGCGATTGAAGCCAAGACTCCCTGTCTACCCTAGAATATCGGCAGTCGAATAGAAACAGACAAACGCTAAATAAATTCGGTTTGAGAATGACGTCCACGTCATTGTACATCATCGAACAAGTAGATCAAAAATCCAGCTTCCTTACCGTTTGAACGGCAGAGGAGTATGATATAAGTTGACATTGAAGTTAAGCAGTCGAATAGTTTGCAGCCAATTACCAATTATTTGTTTATCTAGGTGTCTCCACTACTTAAGCCCAAACCGAAACCTGTGACAAACTCCTCTCGACTCCAGAAGTGCAGTGATTTTCGGAATGCCGTCTATGGGAGGGCTGGGGGATGGTATTTTCGTCTTTGTAAACGTCTTGACTAGATCGTCGTGGTGACCGTTTGACGCTAACTGTGCATCTCGTCTCCTCTTGTCAACCTCAGTTAGCGTAAGCCCGAAACCTTGAACAACAAGATTAATCCCCACTCACCAGGTAGTGACTCCGATCGTCTGCTACGATATGTATCGTATTGCGCACGTCGATCCCCGCACCGTTAAGCCAAATAACACGGGGCAGGTTTGATGCATCTCCATTTTTATGCATTCCGACCTGAAGGGCGAAAACAAGATCACCAAGTCAGCAGAGTTTAGATACTTGATGATGGTTTGATAATTTCTTTTTATCAATCATAAAGTTTTCTCAAATTGTTTGACTTTAGCAAGGTGTTAGGGGCGTACCGTACTTACAGTTACAGTTCATGAGGCTAGGTTTACATAATTTTTAATTAAGTACTTTTACAATCTATTTAAAATAAATGGAAGTTTACTACCCATTGAATTAATTTTGATGCTTTCTGGCACGTCGACGCGTATAAAGGTTGACTTTGATTTCTAGCTTACCTGTCTACCAGGCCTCGACAAATACGGTCGCCAACTCGCCAATGGCGAGTAGAACTTAGCGACTGGCGAGCAAAAAATGCACTACGCTCGACATTTTGGCGAGTGGCTCATTCGTTCACTGACTTTATACGATAGGCTTACTATTAACTGTGAGCCAATCAAGAAAGGCGTATTGCTAATGTTACACATCACAGTAGTATTATCAACTACTCATATCAACTTATTAACGATACTAACACATGTATACACTGATACAGTAGTCTGATGTCATGTCAAGTGAAAGTTACAGATTGTCAGCCATGCCATTGCTTATTTTTGTGTCCTAAACAATGCTTACAATGTTTCATATATTTTCACATATACCATGTTTGAAACACTTTGACGAACCACAATATATCATTTTTGCTGTAAACAACTAACAATAACAATATACGGCGATATCCTAAGTTAGGCCATACTACCTAGGCTTACATCACACACAAAAATTAGCGGGGAAAATGGCGAATAAATTTAACGTTTTGGCGAGTAGAATTTTAGACTCGGTCGCCAGTTGGCGAGTAGTTTTAAAATAATTTGTCGAGGCCTGCTGTCTACTGATAACCAGAATTATTTTCTTTACTGTGTCTAAGTAGTCACATGGTTACCTTCTAAGCAGCGAGTTACAACCAGTCATTTCGGGCAACTCAACCTTCTCATTCTTTGACGTCAAGTGTCTAGAATTGGTCTAACGTGGATCTCATTTTCGTCATGAATTTTCGTTTCTGGTTTGCCCATATATGGACAATTTCCTGGTGTTTACCACTTTGAACAGGTTGAGTCTCAGAATATCGGTGACTTGCAGCCTAACATATATCATGTCACTAAGCATCCCTGATGTCGGAAAGGAAATAGAATCACAGGACTGAAACAGTTTATGAATGATGACTTGCTTTTGTTAACACCCCCATACAAAGATTTGTAAATTTGTAACCGTTCTGATCCATTTCCTAGTCACTAGATGCATTCACTTCATACCTGCAATTCTTCCATTCAGAGAAAATCATGTCATTTTTATTGTGATCCTTAACTTCTTACTTTATTTTGGACAAGATTATTTGGATAAAATAGATAGCAAGATTGAAAACTTACAATTACTGGTAAACAAAAAAATGCATATTAAAAGGTGGAGGATAGTACTGTACCTGATTATTAAATTGGGAGATGAGGCTAGTGTCCAAGAGGCTCTAACGGTCAATTTAATGGGCCCTCAGTTCAAGGGTCCTATGTAAAAACTTTCAGGCAAGACAGACAAAGGTTATTATATATTTTTAGCTTAGGACCCCAGATGGTCATCATAACCTGGGCTGTGAGTAGGAATTTATTCATTTTATGATTTTACACTTGATGTACAATTAAGTTGTCAATATGCAGCGGAATATCTCAATATCATCGTCAAACGATGCACAACCCTCTGTTGCTATGATGTTCTTTAGTGGTGACAATTAAAAAGTACACAGTATCAATGGTAAAGCTATTTTTCAAGCACAAAGCAAATGATATCCAGATGATTGATTAACAACAACAAACGAGCTGTGTGAAGCAGTGTTTCCGCTAAGCCGCTATGACGCGATTTTGACACAATGGCTTGCCGATTTGACGCACTGGCGTTCAGAGAGAGAGAAAAAAAAAGGGTTTCATTTTCTCCTGAATTTTATAGTGAGATAGAAAAAAAAATCGTTTCAAAAGGCATGGTGTTCAGAACTTCAACTTGAAGTGAAGAAATTATTACTGTAAATTGTTTCCAATTTATCGTCAGAAATGTTAAATTAGCGATCGTTAACTTTACCGTAGCGCTGTTTTTCTATACAGTCACGTAGATTTAGCTCGATTGCTGTAAAGCTTAATCATATAACGTAACGTGCACGTGCACTGATGCATTGCCTACACTACGATGGTTCGCAATACCAGTGTACTAAATATAATATCTATATTGCCTACCTTACATTACATTGCATCACGGTCAGAAATAAATGGGGCGACGGGCGATTCGCCCTAGCAAGTGCTAAAAAAGCCCTCCAAAAGCACAATTGCGAGGGCGAAAAGAAATATAAGAAAATCGCCCTCGTAATATCAGGTGTCTGTGTAAATTTAATTGTAAAATGCTTTTTGCTTTAGCTAGGGTTTGCAGTAGCAGCGCGAATCGCACAAACAGTTCTCACAATCCCGCATCACATTTGATCAAATTTGAAGCAGTGCGGGAGGGTCGCGCACAATCACCGGGAACTGCTCGCGCAGTCACTGGCAAATTACGGCCTCCACTAAGCAATTTCAGTACCAGCGACGATAACCTCAAATCCCCAAATATCTCCGACCACATGGTAGCCTAACTTCAAACTAAGTCAACATGGAACTCTAACCTAGCCATCTGTTTAATCGCTCAAGTTGTGTCGCAAATAAAAAATAAAACTATCCAAGAAAAACTGCAATCTTTGACAACATGTTAGCCTAACAACCACACTAAATCAATGGGAAATGTAGCCTAACCATCGGTTTGCAAAAAGATAATAATACTTTGCGTAGCTTTGTTTACATACTTTCCTTGCTGCAGTGCTATCGTCGCGCGCAAGGTAGCCAAACACCACACGTAGTCAACGGGAAAATCTAGCCTAAGCATCTCTTTATTCGCTGAAATTGTGACGCAGTTGGCTACAACTAAAATATCCATGAAATACTGCAATCTTCCGACCACGTGTTAGCCTAACAACCACACTAAGTCAATGGGAAATATAGCCTAACCATCGGTTTGCCCAAAAAAAAATTGCTCGAAATCGGCAGTTGTTTGGAAGGTATGTGCTATGTCTTAGAGAGGGAATGTTGTATTTTACGTACACAATTGCTGTGGCGATAGATTGAAGGTTTTAACTTCGATTACTTGCAGTGGTATAATGGTTTTCGTATTTGGTATAGTGGGTGATTTTATCCACACACGAAAAAATACATGATTAAAGGAAAGGGCACCAGGGGCGTACCCAGTGTGTAGCACTGTAGGCCCGGGCCTACACTTTTTTGGCCAAGTTTTCTTTTTTTTTAAAACACCCATAACTCAAATCCATAAGCTTGCTGGACGAGTTTTAGAGTCTAGACAGGAAAAACTATTGAAAGGAACGTAGCAAGAATATGGCTAAATTAGTTGACCTATTCTTCTGTCATCTAGGCTGTCATTTCTATCGCGTGCTGTTTTAATCAACACTCTACCTGCCGAAAAAGACTAGCATCCGATCTTGTCAGTTTTTTAACATCTAGTTAAGAACCCGTTTACGCAGATAATATTTCAGTTGAGAAATATTCCACAGTCATATAAGCCTATCGTTGATTAACAGACTTTATAGAGCTGCAGCACTTTGTTGCCTGTTGTTACTGGCTTACTCTGTACATGTACCTTGTTAATTTAAGTACATTATGTAGTATTGAATTATAATTCAAAAAAAAAAAAAGTAAAAAAAAAAAAGTACTTATAAGTACTTTTTTAACTTGTTTGTTTTTTTGGTTTAAAAGTGATATTGAATGAGGTGTCTCAAGTTACCAAGAGGCCAGGGAACCAAAATGAACACTCGGGAAGGGCCGTTTCCGGCCATCTGGGGGGGCTTGTAAAACCAAAAATTTTCTTCTACGCTCCGCGCCAACCGATGGTGGCGCTCCGCTCAGATAGTCGTGCCTACAACTTTGAAAATCCTGGCTACACCCCTGGTACTAATACTGTCGGCAAATGTAACATCGTGCAAACTCACAAAAACATTGACCGATTGTGTTTTTGGTTCAATAAAATAATTTTACCCCTCCCCTAAGACCCCTCCCCCAGGATGGGGTGAGTCAAATATTCAGATATTAGCCATTTTGACTCAATGGGAAATTTCATAGAGGAAACACTGGTGTGAAGCTATTTCTAGGAAATGTACTGTGTTAGGGTTCACACCTACTGCAATACAATACAAGCTGAGATCTAGATAGTGTATAACTCCCCCCAAAAAGGTTCCTATGGAAGTAGAATAATAAATATTTACTGTATCAATAAAAGACCAAGTTGTGCTGTTTAACCACAATGATGATACAACCTTATTGCTGTGGTTCATTACTTCAGAGAATTATTTACCCTTAATCCATTCTAACATATTGTTTATTTGCACGTATTTGAATGGTTTTATAGTCAACGAATTGCTTACCGAAGAATAGGTTGGAAACTTCCATGGAAACAGGATGTTAGACTCTTTTGTTCTGAGGTCACTGTTTAGAAATAACGCTCTAGCCAGAAATTCTAAAAATTTGTTCATATAACTTCATAATGCATCGCCAGTTTTTCGATTGTTGTAATTTTCTTTTGTTTAAACTTGGCTTAGCTTCTTTGTGATGTTACTGTTACTGTGTGTGTCTACTCTCCTCTTCTATATTGACTACAGTGCTTACTTCTCCTATGCAGGTTTCTGCAGTAGACTTTGTTAGATTCCTCGAGAACACTATTTATGTGCTTTAGTCTTTACAGAGTATGTCTTTTATGTATTCTTTAATATTGTATGAATTTATCCATCTTAATAGTGGTTTATAATTACCTGTGAAAAATTACGTTGCTTGGTCAGAGAAACGCAATCTTGAGTTACAAACCAAAAAAACTTGAAGTGCAGTTTCTTATTAACCAAAACGTTCATATGTACTGTGACACTCCTTCACATTTATTGAGCTATTCTTCTCTCCATAATATCCAAATATCACACATCATATGTTACAAAAAATCACACTCTTCATTTGTTTCCTCTGATATTACCAGGCACAATACAGATTACAATCTCTATGTATGTTTTTTTCCCAAAATTTTAATATTTAGAAATTTTGAAAGATTGCGACCACTCTTTGCTTGGATTCTTTATTGTATGTCTAGCCAAAAAAATTGTCAAGGTTTGAATTAATGAATGAATGATGTGATAGTCTTTCCCATGTTTGATTCAACTTGTGTGATTAATCGAAATGAACCAACATCAGGATAAGGAGAGGATGAGGAGAAGGATGAGGATGAGGAGAATCTATCGAGAGGAGAGGAATAGAAACATTGATAAGGTAGAGACAGATGAACCTGAAGAGTGTCTTGGTGGCTTGTATAACTTGTACCTTAAATTACCTTTTTCATTTGGTCAATATTTTCCCCAAATTTACCGATTATTAATGAAAATATGGATTTACTGCACTCCTCTCTCACTTACGGCATCCTCCTCTCTCCTCTCAGCAAGTGATGATTTATGAATAAACATTCAGTAAGTTTGTTTTGCCTCTCAAGATGTTGTTGCCAAGATACTTGTTATAGTATTATTAATCATAATTTCCTAACCTCTGTTAGAGAGTATTGATGTCTCAGTTTTTGAACTTTTGTGCCACGACTTCAAGTACAGAGACTAAAATGTAACATTGTATGTGGTGAATGAATTTTACGTTTTCGGGGAGCATAATTTAGTAATGCTTGCCAAATGGTGGTTTAAAAGAAACAAATTTTTGGGGCCTGAATCAAATGTCAAAATGCAAAATCGGAAGACGTCAACATTTTTTTACATATTAATTTATTATTTGAAATCGCTAAAAATATGCTGCTTACATATTTTTCAGTACTTCGTAAGTTACATTATAATACTGTGGAATATTAGCACCGAAAAAATTGTCAAAAAAACTACTTAAAAAAAATAAAACAAAAGATTTTGTACAAGCAGAAGTGCATGGAAACCAAGGAAATTATGTTTTCAATTTTACTTCAATCTAGACTTGTGGTAGTCATGTGATTGTACTAAGCCGCGAACAATAGGCTTAATTTGCCCACTCTCAGTTTGATAAAATTTCGGTACAGCTTGATGTGCAGTACCTGTGTCTGTTCATTGTACAGTTGTAAACTTATATGATTTAAATATATGATTTATATATAGCATTTGAAGGAATAAAGTACCCTTAAAACAATTCCAATACCCTGTATAAAAATTATTTCTGTTTGGAAATAATTATTTATAAACTGTATTATTCAATGCTCTGCGTGAAGGCTTGGTTTCAAACCACCTTTTGCCATGGTAACTGACACCGTGGGGCAAGATATGGGTTGTTTTTCAACCTACAGTACTCAAACATGCACATCAGTTTTACTATTGAACTGCAATCTTTGCACTTACACATGATTCCTTATTTATATAAACTGTACTTTATGCAGAATTACAAATACTGTGCTAAAGTGTTTTTCAACCCTACAGTACTTTAACATGCACATCAGTTTTACTATGGAACAGCAATCTTTATGCACTTACACATAATTCCTTATATATATAAACTGTACTTTATGCAGAATTACAAATACTGTGCTAATGTATAGTGTTTGCAAATTTGTACAGTGCAGGTCATAATCTCTGAGTGCACTTTCGGAGCAAGCTTTTAGCAATTAGGATTGTACCGTTCAAGTAAAATTGTACAGGTATATAGAGAAAGTTGTCATAGCCTACAGTAATTCTTGTCAGTTCAGTGCTTCATTATAAGTCTTGAAAGCCTGTATAGACTTTTCAGTGAATAATGAGTAGGTAATAATAAGAATAATATCTTCCCATATTCAATCAAATGTTTCTTACGTTCAGTACATTTGTTGTGGAGTATAGCCTTATCCTTAAATTGTGCAAACGGGACAACAAGCTTATGGCATAAATTTGCAGGTTTGTTGCAATCCAATAAATGCAACTTTGTCAACATTTTTCGAGCACACTGTCCAAAGGAGCTTTTAGCAAAATAAGGTTGCAATGTGTATGTAAAAGTATGCCTTTGCAATTGATAGAGAAAATGGCCATATTACCTGCAGTGATTCTTGTAATTTTTCCATTAAAAGTCTGTATACTTTTTCAGAGTAAATAATAGATAATAATGTCTTCCCATATTAAATCGAATGTTTCAGTCGAAGGCTTTCGGTTGCATACATCTGTGTTTGTCGAAGGCTGATTAACAAATGTGCATATCGAACAGGGGCTTGTGGTGTGAATTTGCATGATGCAAACTTGTAAACCCCTCAGAGAATGTTGGATTTGGGAGGAAGTGAGCAATGGCCCTGAAATAGTTCTAAAAATGATACAAATTTATGTAGGCTTGGTAGATTTGAGTACATATGTATGGTAGGATGGAGACAGGTAAGTAGATGGTCTTTTGTCAATACGTAAATCAGTAAATTGTGGGGTATTTAAAGGATCCAGTTAATGAACAGACTTTTGTCAACATAGTTTAGTGAGTGCACTTTCCTAAAGAGTGTTTATGTGTAGTACAGTCCTTACAGTTACTAGAGAAAATTGCTATATATTGTAGCCCTCCATCATTCTTCTGATTTATTATATTGAAAGTGTGTATACTCTACAGTGTAAATAAATACTGTTATATCTCGCATCGATCAATTACCATACCATACAGTCGGTTGCCATACATCTATTGTGTCTAGTACTTATCATAAATATCAAAAATTATGCAAACAGAACAACAGAAAGTGGCATATATTTGCTGGTTTGTTAAGTACCTTACAAATGCTTTTGAAGAGAGAATAATAACTCAACTTGACGTGAAAATTCGATAGCAGCTTTGTTTACATAATTTTGTATCAATGCAATGTATTGATTTTTGAGATGGGTTAACGGTATTTAACAAAACTAATTACTGCATTGTGTTGTAAAACACATCCCATTGTTTCATTTGAGTATTTGAGAACATTCTACTGTAAAGTACATATATATGCTGTCATTGGTCACCTACAGTAGGTTCATATATTTGAGGGAAGCAATGATATGTATCAAAAGGAAAATGGGCTGTTTTTGGTGGAAATGGACGGATCACTTTCATTTCGTTCAATGAATTAAGGTTTAAATAAGAAAGAGAAAGTGTCTGAATTTAAGCAGGTTTGGTGTTTGCACATTTAGTTTAATGACTGGTCTTGTTGTTCTGTACCATTTAATCCCTCTGAAGACCAAACGTGAGAAATTCACTGAACTCATGATATCAAGCAAGGAAATGGTAACAAATGTTATGTTATGTTATGACACAGTATGGTATATGATATGATATGTTGTGGTGTGCTATCATACAGTGTGGTACTGTATGTTATGTTACTATATGGTATGATATATGTTATGATATGGTGTGCTGTGGTGTGGTATGATGTTATATGTTGTGTTGTGCTAGCGTATAGTATGTTACTGTATGTTATGTAACTATATGGTATGATATGTTATGTGGTGTGATATGTTGTGTTGTGCTATCGTACAGCATTATAATATATGTTATGTTATGTTATGGGACTATTTTATATGTTATGATGTGGTGTGATGTTGTGTTGTGCTGTCGTACAGTATGTTATGTAATGTTACCATATGGTATAATATGTTATATTATGTGGTGTGATGCTGTGTTGTATTGTGCTATCGTACAGTATGTTACTGTATGTTATGTTACTATATGATATGATATGTTATGATGTGGTGTGATGTTGTGTTGTGCTGTCCTACAGTATGTTACTGTATGTTATGTTACAATATGGTATGATATGTTATGATATGTTATGTGGTGTGATGCTATGTTGTGCTATCATACAGTATGTTACTGTATGTTTTGTTACTATACGGTATGATATGATATGTTGGTTTGGTACATGTCATATGCTTTTCTTTCTTCATTTCACAGAGTCCTCAGTCAGGATACCAAGAGAAGACAGTTTGCTGCGGTCTCTGTGTGGCCGGTAACATCAGCATGTCAATAAGGACAGACAGAAAAGGATATTGTCCAGGTAAAATACTTCATCCTGAGTTAACTTCATGAAAAAGTTCAAGAATCACCATAGCTCTCAAAAATTATTGTTTTGCTGCATTACTGAGAATTTACTCCCCAAAACGCTGTACTCCTTCTCCTCATTCCACATTGATTCTGTGTATACATGAAAAATGGCTGTACCAGTACTATACTTTGCTGCTTGCAATGTCAAGTAGGCTTAATGATAAAGTCCAAAACTTGTAATATACAAATTTAATTGTGTCCAATTTGCAGATTGAACAATTAGTTGTGGGGTAGAATCTTATCTTTCATATCATTCATATAGTTATTTTTGTTTTTGCATTGATCATAAACAGATATGATGTCATATATTTTGAGGGCTCCTCTGGAAAACAGTGCTTCTGCACTGAGCAGGACTACCCTCATTAAAGACGACAATAATAAAAATAATGAAAAAATAATAATAAAAAAAATTTTAAAAATATTGTGACAAAATGTGCTGTGGATAATATGTTTCATGCCAAAAATTGATATGCTTAAATACAGTAGGTCAGCTTTCCAAGCCCAGCACAGGCAAGGTTTGATATGCTTGGATAGGATCACCTAGTTCACCTATCCTGAGTCCAAGTCCAATACCGTCTGAGTCCGAGGCCCAAGTCCAAGTCCAGAGAAAAGTGGACTAAAGACCTCTAGCCCTGAAGCTGTATAAGTTATTACTAAATCCCTAGCTTTTTCTGTGCTTTCTCACTAACCTGTCTCCCCACAACATTAGCACTGTTCACCCCTGTTCACCCCTCACATATTAGTGAATTAACCCTCCTCATTACCCATGTCTGACAATTGCTCCCGTAAATATGAAAAGACACGGCAAGTGTCGGGAATCTGGCGATCCAATTTCATGAGACAAAATACAGGAATTCAAATTTTAAAGATCTATTCGGTATTACGTGTATTAAATGTTTTGCAAACACCAGTTGGACCAATTGCATTTCTAATTTCCTATATATTTATCTGTATATTTTTGACTTTTGACATGAATATCCCTGTAAAGAAATGAAGGGCATTAAGCATACTGTAAGTAATGAAGTTCCTGTTCCTTTCATTACAGAGGATTTTATGCCGCTAACTTGCGACATTACAGACCCAGTTTAATATTCTCTTCTGCTCTGATTGTCCCCATTTCCCATCTTGGCTGATTGTTCAAACTTTGTACTTTTCATCTAGCCACATTAAAAAATTTATGAAAAGAATAGAGGCCTTTCTAATTTTAATAACACTTCTTTACAATGAATGCAAAATTCTAAATGCCAACGAAATGGTACCATTATAGCAGGATTTATGACTGTTTATGAAAACCCTAAGTGGCTATGACCATCTGACATGTTGGATCGTTCTTGTTTGTCATCTGCAAGCCCGAACGATAATTACCTGACTCTGTCGCCTGCCCTCCACATCATCATCATCATCATCTCGTGGTTGGAATATTAACTTTCTCACATGTATGGGTTAACCTTCGTATTAATCGCGTTGTCAAAGACAAACATCTGGTGATTTCATTATGATTTACTTCACTACAGTGCCATTATATTGCCACCATGATAGTGAGTGTTGATATGTCTGCGTGACGTTGCTTAAGTAAAACAGTCATTTTGAAATCTAGTACATGCTGTAGGTGTTCCGATAAGAACTCAGTGGTTAATTTGGAAATGAAAAATCAATGGAAACATTTCAGTCTGAAAATGTTGAAATAATTTAATTTCCAATTTTTTTTTTTTTTATACTTGTGAAATGAAAATCAATGGAACATTTCAGTGACAATGTTAAAATAATTTAATTTCCAATTTTTTTTTATGCTTGCGGTACATCAGTTAATGTCTAATCTTATAAAAGTCCTTCACGTTTAATTCACTTTACTCTGCTCCTACCCGTCCCTTCGTTCCGAAATGCACTTTTCAAAATCGGTTTTTCTTTCATCGTGAATGGTTTAAAATTTGGTCATTGAAGCAGAGGGTTACTAACTAAAAAGCATTCATTAGGCATTATGACATTGGGCAACAGATAAAATGTTACCCTTTTAGGTAACATACAGTACAGTATCTCGAAAGAAAATAAGCTTTTTGTGCAGTATAATTTCGTTCGTCATAAGTATGTTTATGGCATTAAGGGAAAGATGTTCACTTTATGTTAATTGGCTTCTCCTGTAATTTATCTGCAACTCACATAACAGCTATTACACTTGATAAACAAATACTTAAATTGTTGTTCTTTCTATAAACCGTTGTCCGTGCAGGTGAGTCGATCGCAATCTCAGGCGAATTCCAAAACGGTTCAGGTCGCCGACTGAAACCGGGTGCGACGTTGTACCAACGGACCACATTTTACGCCGACGGCAAATCAAGATCCGTTCGGAATGCAGTGGCCAGTTTGCAGGGTAGCACGATACGAGGTAGACGGACGGAGCCTTGGAACAACAAGCTTTTAAAAATTCCTCCAATCACTCCAACTCTCTCCAATTGTGGTATCATACGTCTAGAGTACTTTCTTACCGTAAGTAGTCTGCTTTCGGTTTTGTTTCCAGGTTTCGAATGTGTATGAATATGTTAGAAGCAAGATACTAACTGTATGTAAGCTGTCTCTAAAATCAGTCTTGAGCCAAAAATCTAAAAGTCAGAGTATCAGTTAATTGTGCAAAATCTTTCAACTTATTAATCGGTAGTTCACCTGAAAGTCACCATTTTTGGAAACTTCCAAAACTGTTTACTCGCAAACTAGTGTGGGAAAAGTTGCCTTAAATTTGTGTGCCTTGTAGCTACAGACTAGGCTGTGATGTTGGGGGGATTTATGCATTGGTAGGAGTTAGGGTAAAGAGGCTGAAGAGGAGGTCTGTGGGGTAACAATTAAAATATTTGTTGAATCTGTTGGTTTTGTTATGGTAATTGCTTTTCTCTGCAGGAATTTCCCACTTCTGATGCCTCCCTACCTGACTGTGTCTCCTCTGGCTTTACCCAGTATCATCTGCATCCTCCACTTCTCCTGTCTCCTTAAGCTTCTTCCAGTATCCTTCAGCCTTCACATCCTAGCCTCGTCTTCCCCTAGTCTTTTTGTAGTCCTCCCCCTTATCTTTCTGTAGTCCCCCTAGGGTTCCCCTAGTCTTTCTATATTCCTCCCATAGTATTCCCCTAGTACTCCCCTAGTATTCCCCTCGTGTTTTTGTAGTCCTCCCCTAGTATTCCCCTAGTCTTTCTGTATTCCTCCCCTAATATTCCCCTAGTCTTCCCCTAGTCCTCCCCTAGTCTTCCTCTAGTCTTTCCCAGTCACCAATCCCAGGGCCAAATCTTTAACATGTTTTTACTGTGTGCAGTACCCAATGCTGACGATAATAATCATCTATCCAAATTGACAGGAGAATGTAACTTTCTTCTCATGTTCTGTTATGTCTTTTACTGTTACAGATTTGTTTAGATATTACTGGTGCAATGAATCTTTACCTTCATCTCCCTGTGGTTGTCGGGACCGTTCCCCTCAGAGCACCTCCATATTCACCCTTTGACCCTCTCACAATGGATATGGAATACCAAGGGATAACACAACCACCTCCAGTCTTAGAAGGTAAGAAGATGTTCATTATTGAATGTAAAGTAACTGACCATACTGCTTTGAATCAAATCTACGCATTCGAGTGGTACGGACTTCGGTTCGTGACACAAGATCCGGGGTTCGATTCCTACCTTCGTCTGATGAGTCCCAAAAGGACGAAACCTGTCGTGAAGTGGAATTTTTCTGGTGTGTTATTCTTTATTTATTTACTGTCATACCACTTGCTACGCATTCATTTCGATATATATATAATGTTTGACGAATGGATACCTGACTGGAAATTTATAGGTGAATTGGAAAATTTCTCTGTCAGTTTTACGTTGGTCATTCATTTGAATGTATTTTGATGCAAACAAATATTCTAGATGTGCTAAAGTAAAATTAACAAATAGGTTTCGAGTCATCCAAAAAGCTTTTAAGCAGTTTTGATAGATTTGGAGCATCCCTGTCGGCATGGTTATCCTAATTTTGTGACCGTCTTCACATAATCGTTTTGACTTATATCAGACAACATCATGTTGGTCATGATTGAGTTCCACTAAGTTGTCTCTACATAAATATTTAACTAGTCAGATTAGGAGAGTTTATAGTGTAAATAGACAAAACCTAAGTTATATGTTAAAATGTCTGTTTATTGTGCACTCCTTTCATGCTCACTCTAAACACCTCTAAATGTCTACTGCTAATGACCTGACTCGGATAAGAAACACTTTATCTTCTCGACGACACTGTACTCTGTTACTTTTTAAATTATGTGTAAAAGTAAGTTGGCCTGACGTTTCAATCCTAGCAGGATCTTCTTCAAAGGCTGAATGACAAGTAACAGTAACACAAGGGACAAAAACATGCACAGAATACAGACAGGTTAATGAGCATGGTGAACACAAAGTTAATTTCAGTGCGCCCATCTGTGAAAGAAATTTGTCCACTCACTGGCCGTAGAGCAAACACTTTGACCGTGCATCTATACTTATCTGTAGTCCAGCGTATTACATCCTAACTTGACCACCGGCCAGCGCCTACAATAGCATGCAATGACCTTTTTACATGTAGACATCACATGTACTACTACATTTGTTTTCTTTTCGTTTCTTTTTTTCCTCTGACATTGATATCGTAGCGCCACCTTGTTACGCAGAGTGCGTGTTCGGTGGGGTTTATATCAGAGATGATGAGGATGGCCCAGAGATGACCGGTGACATGATGTTTACCCCCATGTACACCTACGTCAACAACTACGAATTCAGACAGCCACCCCCTCCATATTCAGCGGTAGGTTTCCATGGAGACAAGTTTTCTGTGCAGATGATCTTACTTTTAAAGTTTGAAACTGGTGTAGAGCCACGTTAGATCTCGTCTGGCTGTTTCTTCTGTTCCGGCTGTACTCTCTTGCCATTGTCCTGAGCTTTGTATATTGTTTTACTGCATGTTTAAAAATGTCTTATGTTTTCATATTCTTACAATTGTTTGATACTGTATGTTTTAGGTTTTCATATTTTAATGTTTGTATCTCATATCCTGTTTTAAAATGTCTTATGTTTTCATATTCTTACA
>KN894231.1:9883-21950 GCA_000934455.1 Apostichopus parvimensis
CCCTACTACATAACCCAAATATGGAACCTGTGATCCTCCAATCATACATTTACTAGGCTTAACAGTCAACCCAGCACTACGCAACCTTTCCAAAATTGACTGAACATGACAAATGTGATCCTCCCAAGTGTTCGAAAAAATAATGATGTCGTCAATGTATGCCTTAGCGTACCCGGAATGACCCTGAAGGACCTGGTCCATCATTCTTTGGAAAGTGGCAGGGGCATTTTGCATCCCAAAAGGCATTACCTTATACTCATATAGTCCGAATGGGGTAATAAATGCTGATTTCTTTCTTGCATCAATATCAAGAGGTATCTGCCAGTAACCCTTTGAGAGATCAATGGTGGTCATGAACTTGGCAATACCCACTTCATCAATTAATTCTTCAATGAGCGGCATTGGATAAGCATCAAACACAGTTTTCTGATTTAATTTTCGATAATCTGTGCAAAATCGTACTGATCCGTCTTTTTTGGGAACAAGTACAATAGGAGATGCCCATGCACTATTTGATTTCTGGATGATACCCATCTCTAACATTTTATCTATCTCAGCCTTAACAACTTCTTTTTTTGCATGTGACAATCGATAAGATCTTTGACGAATAGGGAGATCAGAAAATGTTACAACTGAATGTTCAACACCTGATGCTCGACCAGGAACATCAGTAAAAACCTCACAAAAACCATGTAACAAATTCTGTACATCTGCACTTTGGTCAGGTGTTAATCTTTCAGATACTTGGACATTTTTCCAAGTTTCTTTTTGCCCGTCAAAACTTACAATATCTTCACTGTAAGCAGTTGTAACATCTTCCTCATCTACATTGACAGCCTCATGGACATTCATTTCAATATCTGTTTCACCCCCCAATGAAGCAAATAAACAACTTCGGTCCACCCATGGTCTTAGTAAGTTCAAATGGTATACTACAAGATTGTGTCTTTTCTTTCCAACATCAATTTCAAAGTCAACCTTTGACACTTTTCGAATAACCTTGTATGGTCCTTGCCATTGCACATCCATTTTGTTCCTGGCACTTGGTAATAACACCAAAACCCTCTGGCCAACCTCTAACACCCTTTCTCGTGCATTTCTGTCATACCATACCTTTTGATTCCATTGGGCCTTCTTAACATTTATGTGAGCTTCATTTGTGATCTGTTTCATTCTGTTTCGCATTTTATTAATATAGCAAACCACATTATTTCCTTCCTCAACATTCCCACCTTCCCAGTTCTCTCTTATGACATCTAATGGACCTCTAACAGGTCTGCCATAAAGAAGCTCAAAGGGTGAAAAACCTGTTGACTCATGCGGAATTTCGCGGTAAGCAAATAAGAGGTAAGGCAACATATTATCCCATTCCTCTTTCTCCCCCTCACTAGTGGTTCGAAGCATGTTCCGGAGTGTACCATTGAATCTTTCTACTAACCCATTTGTCTGATGATGGTAAGGAGTTGAGGTGATGTGATCAATCTGCAGAGATTCGCACAACTGCTTTATCAGTCGTGACATAAAATTTGTACCTTGGTCAGTGACAATTTCTTTCGGGATACCCACCCTTGAGAATAATTTTAGTAACTCAGTGGCAATTGTATCACTCTCCTGATTTTTAATTGGAATTGCCTCTGGATACCTGGTGCTATAGTCACAAACTACCAGAATGTATTTATTTCCATTCCTGGTCCTATGAAGTGGACCTAAGATGTCCATAGCAATGCGAGAGAATGGAACATCAATGATAGGCAATGACTGCAAAGGTGCCTTGACATCCTGTCTACCTTTCTTTGCTTTTTGACAATTCTCACAAGACCTGCAATAATCTGCCACTTCACTGAATATTCCTGGCCAATAAAAATTCCTAAGTATTCTAGCCTTTGTTCTCTCTATGCCCAAATGTCCGCTCATTGGGACATCATGTGCCATTCGAAGTAGTTGTTTCCTGTAACAAACTGGAACCACGATTTGATGAAAGTTACTATCTCTATCCCCTTTCCGAGGACCCCACTTACGATACAAAATGTTATCCCTGATGTAAAATCCACATCTTTGATGGGAAATGTCTTCTTCTGAAACAACCCTGTCAAAGATGCCCTTAAGTGATTTGTCATTTTGTTGATCGACAGTGAGTTTGCTACCCGATACTACATCTGTTGGAATTACTTCACTCTCGCTAACATGGAGACTTTTCCCAGTGAATTTTTTAACCTCAGTGCTAACTGATTCTGCCTCAACGACAGGATTTTGCCATTCCTTCTCACATTTCATTGCATCTGACTTGCTTCGAGTTATTACTCCCACCACATCAATAGCTTCAGGACCCTTGAAAATTTCATTTCCCAGTAGGAAATCCACCTGAAGTGTTGGTACAACACCTACCTCCATCCAAAGTGATATCCATTCACATTTTAGAAAAATCCTTGCTACTGGAAAGACTTCTGATGCCCCAGTAACCCCTCTTATTGTGACATATCTGCCCTCCAAATATTGTTCTGACAGAACAAATTTCTTGTGCATCAAACTTCGGTTGCACCCCGTATCTCTTAGAATCACTGCAGGTTTACCATTAACTGTCCCAGGGCACTGATATTTTCGGAATAATTCATTGTCATTATCCTTAACTACCACAGGCTGATAAATTTCGTCCCTATATTTTGTGGATTCAAGACCAACTTGTTCACCACAATGGTAAACTGGTTTTGTATACACACCTTTGTTTGTTTCACGCCTGTCTTGCTTTTTAGGACAATTTACAGCAATATGCCCAGTCTCATGGCAAGTATAACACTGCCTTTGGTCAGAAACTATCTTTGACTTGAAACCCCTATCCTTCCCATAATCATTATTCCAAACCTCTGACCTGTGGTTATTGTTCCCACTATGCACTTTCTGCGATCTATGTTTCCATGTTGTCCAGCCCCCTCTTGAAAGCACAAATTCATCCGCCCATCCAGCCAACTGCTGAGATGAACATGGCTTCTTTTCTTTCACAAAAATAGCCATGTCTGGGGGTAACTGACCAATTGCTTGTTCGATTATAAGAATCTCTCTCACCTCAGGCTGAGGAGCTTCAACACCAGCCATCTTCATCCAATTGTCAAAAAGATTCCCCAATTGGTTCACCCATTCCTTAAATGACTGACCCTCCAGTCTACGATACTTCCGAAACCTTATTCTGTATGTCTCGGCATTTAACTGATACTTGTCAAGTATAGCTTGCTTAATTACATCATAATTCTTCAAATCACCCACTGGCAGTTTGCTGTAGGCCTCTTGTGCCTTACCAACCAGCTGGGGAATGAGGAGAGTGGCCCAATCCTCTCTTTGAATACCATTAACTATCAAAATATTCTCAACTGTTTGTAGAAACACATCAATATCATCATTGGGAGACTGCTTCGGAAGAGCAACCTTTATTTTGTCTGCTACCTGCCTTTCAGGAACAGTCCTACCCATTATATCCAGCCTAGCTTCCATTTCTAATTTCTGCAACTGTATCATATGATACATTTCCTTCTCTTTTATTTCTCTCTGGATTTCTAACCTTCTTAACTCAAGTGTAAATTTCTGTTCTTGGGAGAGGCCCAATTCAGCACCCAACTGGTCTACCTCGACACCCCCTACATCCTCAAACCTGTCGCCTCCTGCGGAGGTTTCATTTAATCCCGCAGGATTCATTCCAATCTAACAGCACTAACCGATAATTAATAAATGTATTCTTTACTGTTACGTACTTAACACTTAGACAGCTTAGACAATTCGACCAATTTCTTCGTCGTTCTTCGTTCCCGGCCGACCAGAAAACCGTTTTCCGTCGTCCTACGGGTCGCGCGACTCGATCGATCTAGGTCTGCAATTACCACACACGTACGTACTCTCTCCTGGTATCACGAACACATGTCTTCTCGATCAAAGAAATGTTCAAGTTCCCCGCTGCCTCTGAAATCACACGGTAACCTTACGACTTCTTTAGATGTTGCACCGATGTACACATAGAATGTGTGTAACTTTCGAGTTCTAAGGACTTCTGAGGATACAACACGCACATGGTGTTGGGATTGTTTGTGTGTGTCGGTTGTGCGTATGGCTTGGTGCGTGATATGTTTGAATGGTGCGTGTTTTTTTTCTTTCTTCTTTTTTTTTTTTTTTTTTCCGCTGCCACCATGTAACAAATAAATAAATCCAGTCACGGGAGGTTATTATTTGTTAATACGTCGAAGAGTTTATTTCTTTCAAACTTCAACGGAGTCTTACAAGAGAAATCGAAAACGTCTTGGCTTTATAAACTTAAATCACACGAAGATATAAAAACACGTCTTGACTTTATAACAACTCTGTAATAACTGCCTCCCAATCCATTTCACCCCCTATTTAAAGAAAACACGCACCATTCAAACATATCACGCACCAAGCCATACGCACAACCGACACACACACAAACAATCCCAACACCATCACACACGCACAACTGACGCGCACTCCAACTCAATCACATATTGTTACAGTAGTCAACGAAGATGATTCACTCAAAACTCAAATGCCCCCAAGGTAAAGGTAGAAATCTTTACCTCCTTTAGAAACAACTGGGCTTAAGCGTAAAATGGAATGCCCAAAACTTGTGGATATTTTAACAGGAAGTGATCTTTTCCCTTTAAATAGAACTACTATACTGTACGTTTCCAGAAACATACATGCTTTGAATATGAATTAATGCAGACAAATTAGTGATACAGTATGCTTGCATTTATCCGTGAGTGTGAATGAAGTTTCTGTGACAGGTCTATAACTTTGAAAGCTGGTACAGACTGACAGTATTTGGGGTCTTTGAACAAATTTGGGGACAATTCTGGGGATAATCGTATGTAACAATCCAGGGGTAGTACACGAAACCAGGAGACACGGTCGATCAAGAAACGATAAACAAAATCCGGGGCCTGTCCCCGGGAAATTAGGGACTACTGGTCACCTTAGCCTGAGATCACCTTGTGAATAATGCACCTGACCAGTAATTATACATTAAAATTGCTCTGTCAAATCTGCCACTGAACAGCAAATTAAAAGAAAGCTTGTCGCTTAAAATTGCCAACAATATGAAACACACCTTCTGATATTTCATTCTGGGCACTCGCTTTATGCTGCTTTAAGATATCCACCAAAAAGCTTTGTTCCTCCTGAAGTCCATCAAGCAATGCTTGCCATGCGGCATCTCCTTTGGTCTTCAATATTCGGACCAATTCTTTAGCTCTAGCGGTTCTGGTTGGTATTGCACCAAGGTTTTCCTGGTTTTCATCAGATAAAATTCCAGCAGCAATTAAGGGAATGATAACTTGGTCCACATCAAGATCTTGACAGAGTTCCGGAAGGGCTTTGTCTAGGGCTCTCCTGTGAACTTTGGTCATTGAAGCCATGATGCTATGATATCAAAAAAAATGATCATAAATAAATTCTGGGATCATGTTTTTAAGAAATTGTGTAGGTTGTCCCCCAGAGTTTGCAGGAAAGACTAAAAATACAAAATCATGAATTGTTCAAATTGCAATGTATGTCGGTTATCCCAAGACTGTAAATTACTAAATTTATAATAAACCTTGTACAAATGCACAAATTTTACTGAGAAAAAACTTGGTTACATTAATCTGTCATGATTATTACTTCGGATAATGCTAAAAGTCATTCTGTATTACAAGTATGCAAACTTTGCTTGTTTTTGTCCCATCAATTTTGATGTCATTTCCATGGACACCAATCCTTCCACATATACCCATCCCTAACTAAGATCATGACAACTTGTTTCTCCCCCCTTTACATAAAATATCATAGCTACAGTAGCATAAGTTCACTTACCCAAAATCAGGTGAAACTACATCTGAACAAGGTAATGGTTGCACAAATTTACATATGTGTGACTTAGTATTAAGTTAGACCTAACAACAGTGGTAGCTAGAATGCTTTGCAAAATGGTTGCAAGATAAGTCTAGGTCTGTGACTACTGTAGTTAGGCTACTGCTTCTCCTATCCACTGAAATTTTGACTAACATTTGACTAATGTTATGATTCTGTGGAATTCAATCTGCTACTCTGGTAGGCTACTATTAGTACTAGTGCAGGATGTAGGCCTTTCCTAAGGTTTGTCCATACGTTTGACCAAAAATTATACACGACTGTAACTGCATGTAGCCTAACTTAGGCTTACAAACAAGTAACACTAAGTTGGGTTAGGCCTTACAAGTTTTACCAAACATTAACGTCTTCGCAGGAGGTATCCTCTGAAAACACTCCTCACACTTTTAATGAATAGGGCAGTATTTTTTTGGGGGGGGGAGGTGGTATATTTTGTGAAACTCAGGCTAACAAACATGTGTAAATTAAAAGAAAATCAAGTAAACTTACCACTGTTTTGACTATTATCTTATCTTGTATTGAGTAGCAGGATATTTTCAACAGTAGCGATTTTATAAATAAAGTTATACTTGGCTAACTTGGACGGTGGGGTGCACTATTACTGGTAGTTGATGGACTATTGATAGGGTACGTTCAAATCCATAAATTTATAAAGCGGATCACGATAAAAAATGTGCTGTACAACAGTAAGATAAAAACAAACTGTACACACAAAAGCTCTAATAGGCAATTAGAAAAAGAAAGTATGTTGAAACTTGTCAAACAGGTGTGATTTAAGTAGGGTGCGTAGGATACGGTCAGTCATGGGAGTGTCACAATTTGGTAAAAATGTTCCACAATTGAATGTAATCCATGAATTGTAAAGGACGTTGTTCATGATCAATTCATAAAGGTCTGTCGCATGATAACAGTTGCAAGCTCAAGTAGATTCAACTCCAGAAAGCTTTGACCCTAAATTACACGCGACTTTGTTATTGAATGTAGCCAAACTTAGGCTAGTCATAACCTATAGTAGGCCAAACAACAAGTAACACCGAGTTGGGCTAGCCTAGGCCTAACAAGTTTTACCAAACATGTACGTCTTTACAGGAAGTATCCTTTGAAAACACATCCTCACGCTTTAAATGAATTGGGCAGTATTGTTTTTATTTTTGGAGAAAAATCAGCCTAACAAAAATGTGTAACTTTTAAAGAAAAGTCAAGTTAACTTACCACTGTTATGAATATTATTATCTTATCTTTATCTTCGTCTTGTATTGAGTTGCGGGATATTTTCAATAGTAGCGGATCTGATACATAAAGATATATGGCTAATTGGACGATGGGATGCACAGCCTTCAGACTTCCACTATCACTGGTAGTTGATGGACAATTGGTATACAAATAATGAATGGTTATGAGTGCAATAGTGCAAATATTTCATGAGTTGAAAGATGGAATGTTCCATTCAACGAGGCGCAGCCGAGTTGAATGGAACAAATAACATCTTTCAACTCATGAAATATTTGCACTATTGCACGAATGGAAACCATTCATTATTTGTTTTATACAACATATTATATTAAGATGGGTAAAATGCACTCATGCAACAGATTGTTTTGAACAGACATGTTTCTCTGCTCTCTTACCATTGAAAAATGTGCTACCAAAAAAGTATAACCCATGGTTCTATTTCATAGAGTGGAATAGAGCGGATTTTGCATGCAATCAACGAGCAATTGACCAATCAAATGACCAGAATACAATTAGGTGTTGTATAATAGCGTACGTTCAATTCCAAATCCATAAATTTATAGACGCATTCACCATCATAAAATCTTTGAATCAGCTGTGCAACAGTAAGATAAAAACATACCCACAAAAAGGAAGTTTGTTAAACCCTTTCAAACAGATGTGATTTAAGTAGGGTATGTTCAGTCGAGGAAGTGTCACAATTTGGTTTAAAAGTATTCCACAAAATGATTTGTAAAGGACATTGTTCATGATTTATTCATTATATTAAGGTCTGGCACATGATATCAGTTGCCAGCTCTAGCAGATTAAACCCCCCAAAAAGCTTGGCCATATCCCATTCACTAATAAACCCCCTAGCTTGCATGGAACACTGAACTCGGGCAAAGCATACTGGTACTGATCCTTGGGATCAGGATAAATAATGCACCCGCCCTGTTTCTCTATAAGAATTGTAGTCTTCTTTTCCACCTGTAATATTGTAATGTAAGCTTGGCAGTAGTGGCCTTCCCCTATCCCAACTCTCTAAGAAGTGCTTAGTTTCATGCCACAGGCAACTGTTGAAGTTTTGTATTGTAGATGCTCTGCGGTCAGTATTCCTTGAAACAAATCCACGGTTGACTACCATCTCCACCTTCATGTGAATGAAGTATGTATTCATGCTTTCACTTTCCAACATCACTCTGGCTGCCAAAGAGACTGTAAAATGTACCCTTCTTATTGTATCAGGTTGTTGGTGCATGATCGTAGACTATCAAAGATGATATGGTTAAGACAGGCAGGTGATATTTTATATTCCTCACATTAATTCATTTCAATATTTATAGAACTGTGACAGTACAAAAGATGAAGTGATGGGGGAGGGGGGGGGTGTCAGAGAGATGAAAGGGGAAGAAAGGGAAGGGGGAAAGGAATGCAGAATGTGATAGCCCAAACTTGACCTCACACTCATAGAAATCCCACAAGTACTATGATGGTGCAGGGTAGCACAGAAGTGCTAGGTGAATTACTCCTATACTCCTTGTGCACGGGTGACTTCAAAAGAATTTCAATCTTAATATGTCATAGTCAGTGAGAAAAGAAAATATTGAGTGCTGGTAATGGCTTTATAGTATCCCCAGTGTGTTCAAGAATTCAGCTAGCTTTAAAATCTGTTGCATCTCAGGAATGCTTCTTTAAGGTTGAGGGGATGGACGATGGTAGGCCCTAAACATGGGAATCTACAAACAGGTTTTTCTCCTTAATTTTACCCAGGAAGTCAAACAAATCAGGTTATTTGAATTTCATATGAGAAACAGAGCACCCTTGGATGACTGACATTCAACACCACTTGTCCGTAAAAAAAATTTAACGCACTGTAACGTAATATTTAGTTCCGTACAAAGCCTTCTGTTTTTGTAGTCGATCTTATGCTGCATATGAGGAACTGACATCATGGTCTTTGGGTTAGACTAAGTAGTCCAGTCACTTTAATTGATGGTGCTCAGTTGTTTTAAGGAACATTTCTCAGAAATTAAAAGTGGTATAGATATACAACCTGGATCGACTGATTGGTAATGTTTTCTTTTTCTTTACCAGTCCAACAAAACATATCAAAATAACTTTGTGTCTACAATCATCCTCTAACAGGTCAACATGAGTGTGTGCTCTAGTATACAGGGTTTGGGGACTTGAGAAACTTAATAGCAAAACTGCCCAGCTAGAAGCAATGACATACAATGAACTTCAGGCAACACAAGATAAGTCATAAGTAAACTTCTTACTCACAAAGCAATTAGTCCAAGGGAGTATATGGCCATCACCTTATATCCTCACAAAAAAATATGTTTCAAATCTATTTTCATATATCTATATTATATACAGATTTTATACCATTTGCCATTACTGGAAGAAAAAAAAATTTGGCAAATGGCTTAATTGGATGCAAAAAGTAATTACAAGTCACAACAACTGAACGCTCGACCAACATGGCGTGATCATTTTTTTTTCCAATGACACAGGCAACAGACGATATCCTAGACAAATTTCTAGCAAATACCAAAACTTAAATTCTAGATCATTTATCTTTATGGATCATGAAAACTAGATCTTCAAATCCATAACACATCATCTCACTTATGATCACTGATAGATATGGCAGAGTTTGTAACAAAGTTTACTTCATCGACAGGAGAGTTGAGTCATCGCCACTGATTTTCACAACTCCAGTCAAGTCGGTGACTTGAGTCACTGTATTATCTCTGTCGAGAAAAAACGTTATAGAGCCACTTTTCTTTTGAAATATAATAGTGATTCATTACAACAATGAGATATTTCCACCAGATGAAAAAAAATCACATTGGTACCGCTCCTCATGAGACTAATGTTTTATACCATTAGTAAAGATGAAGGCTGTCCTCACACTTCACAAGTACTCATATAAAACATACAGTTAACAAAAACTCTGGAATACTTCCAACAGGATTAGTGAGTGCTGAAGTTTTTCATCGCGATCACAAAAAAAACCCCAAAAAACAGGGTCTGGCAAGTATGGACGACGGAAACGGAAAGATTCAATTTGAAATCGGCGAAATAAGGCTCCGTCTGAGAAGTAGCACATTTCTCACAGGCTAAAAGCCAGCTTCTCCATACTTTGGTTAAATGATGAAACTCTCACTTCCAACAAACATGGATATTTGGGTCACTCTGTATTTGGCTTTCGAGTTCCTCGTGAGGTATTCCCGTCTTGCAACAGATCTGATCGAGGTCCATATCACCTTGCATATATCTTTAGAGGGAAAAATATTTGAGATATCATTTGTAGGTCGTTCGTATCTACTCTTGCCAACAAAAGAAACATTTCAGAAAAGAGATATATATTGAAAAGAATAACAGATGTAACATTAATGCAAAATGTGATATCCACATTTAAAATTGTGACTATTATAGAAATGTTCTCGTCCATATATTTGCTTAAGAAAGAAGAAGCGACATGATTAAAACGGCTAATTGTTAACGAACTTCCGAGACAAGCAAATTTCCGTTCAGACGACCAACATCAGCTGTTGGTGGTCGTCGACAGACGACTAGTCATTTACATCCAATTGAGATCGCATTTGAACTGAGTAATCTCAAATAGGTCAATACAATCAATTGGTATTACCCGACATCACTTTGGAGATTTAAAAAAAAAAAAAATTAGTGGTAGCTAGGCCTATGATCCACCCAAATGGGAAATTCTACTGGACTTTTAGCTGGTGCTCTAGTCACCAAAACTTACACATCTCTCTCTGCAGTGAATATATTGTTTGTTTTTGTTTTGTTTTTTTGCAACATTTTGTCGAACTATCAAATTTGCTGTTCAAACAACCACAAAGTTAAGACCTGGTTTTCCTTGCAACAACCAGGAAAAGTCCTCACAGACTTGCCCTGTTAATCATTAACACTATGAAGCACTAATAGTCAGATTATTCCAAATCCATCTTTAAATCCTTTTTCATAAGTTTTCTTTGTTCATTTCTCTGTTACCATGCACTGTCCAAGCATAAGTTTGATGAAAATGATAGCTCACAATTTCTCCATACCACAGTCCCAGAGGAGAGCTCTTTAGCTTAACTGTTAACAAATTTTTCAATTCCTGCCTTAAAAATTTGCTCCACTGTAATCATATTCTGAAGCATATACCTACAACATATCTGTGGGGAAACTGATGATGCAAGCTAGTGATCAATTATAACAAAACAAAAGCTACATGACTCCTGATTTATTATTACCTGTCAAGTTTGGCACCCTTCCTGCCCCCTACCCTCACTGGGTGAGGGACCAGTCTCCTGATCAACCCTCTGACCACTCCGAACTGGATCAGGTTCCTATTGACAAAACAAGACAGTCTTTTACGTAGTCATTAAAGGATGAATTCAAGCAAAACATTAACTTTGATAGGTCGTAGACAGCTTTTAAAGAACATTGTTTATCGGTACAAAGTTGTACTTCTAGAACACTTTCAATTTTTTGAGAAACTGCTCAGGTTCATCAAATAAAGTGACTGGACTATTTAGTCTATAAATACATAGACTATTAAGGTCAGTTCCTCAGATGCAACACAAAACTCAATAGCATATTTTATGGCATCAAAATGAAGTGTTAACAATGCAGGAAATATTTGTCGAGGACAATTGGTCTTGGATGTCTTCCATGCTCTGTTGTTTATCTTAAGTTTAAAAGAACTTGGCTTTTGTTGAGTTATATGCATTAATCAAACGATGGATTAACAATAACATTTAGGCCTGCACTGAGCACTATTTGACTTCATCATTGGTTTTAACCTTATGGCAGCATTCTAGAGATTGAAAATATCATAAAGGTAAAATATCTTGATAAACCCAGAACCCTTGTAGAAACATTACTAGCACTCAAATGGTTGTTTTTATTCTTGGACTATAAAATATCA
>KN894232.1:3013-31681 GCA_000934455.1 Apostichopus parvimensis
TTTTAAATTTCTCATACAGTGCTAGGTTTCAGTTTTATAGTATAAATCAACCTAGTATCAAGATTTATTATGCACTAGAAATTCCTTATAACACAGAGTCACATCATACAGAGAAAAAATTAATCATATTAGGATAGTTATACCCCAGTTATCAGCTGTTAAGATATTTGATCTGCAAACGATAAAAACTGCTTCCTGAGAGAGAGTACTGTATAAGATGGGTCTCTTTCTTTCTCTTTCACTGTCTTAGAAATGCTTAATCAACGGAGATCAATCAACCTAGCATAAATGATCCAGGAAATCACAGCTCTCTTAATGAAATCAAAAGAGACAAATGAAAGTTGTCTATGATTTTTGCAAGTGAGCTGAAAACAAAAATGTCATGAAAACATGAATACATCCGCTGTTATGTACTTACTATAATGGGCATACTACCCATAAGGCATAAAGAGGTTTTAAGAGTAGGTTAGATTGTTTAGTTACGGTGTGTACTAAGTATAACCTCGAATGATCTTTGATTTCAAGGACCTTTGACCTTATTTTCAATCTGTATAAGTTGTCTCAAATGAACAAAACAATGTTTTATTCCATTTAAGGAACCTCAGTTTCCATATAATGGAGATAATAGTGATGAACTGACCTGCAATCAGAAGACAACAATATTACATATAGAAAGCCACTAAGCAAAAGTAACCAACTAAACATAAGTAATACGTTATTCGGTGCAGCTGCTTGTAAATAATGAACAGTTGCTACAAATGAAAGGCCCAACCACTGTAACTGCATTGTAAATACTACAAATCTAACTTTCACCTTTTTGTTATTTATACCGAAAGGGGGAAATAACTTAAAATATCTATTCATGTGGACTAAGCATGTAAAGATTTAATTCCAACCTCTACCTCCCCCTGTTTCCCCCACCAACCCCTATATCCCCCACCTATTCACATATACAATGAATTTGTATAATTGCTTCTAAATTTGTCATTGCCTCTAGGGACAACTATGGTATTTGCATCCCCTTTGCATCCCTTGCACGTGCGTTAACTGCTTTATTGTATTGTTTTAACTTTTTGAATACCAGCACCCACTGAAGCCCTCATTCTCATCAGCACTTAAATGAATCCTTGATGGGCTACCAACATATATTGGAGTTTCCTTCTTAAACACACTCACTGCCAATAATATGATTCAACAAAAGAAATTCTTTATCTGTATCTCTTTTCCTTACAATCCTTTTAATTTAAACCAATCATAGCGCCCCGGCCACATTTGAATTTCTTCTTTCTTATGATTTTGTTTAGATCAAACTACATATAAACTGAATATGTATTGTAGAAAGAGCCTCTACAAGCCTCTCACAAATTCTCCTTTACATTAGAACTAGCAAGTAGGCAACCACATAGACAAAAGTCAAAATATACAGCTAAAGCTTGATAAATCCTGGTAACCTTGCCAACATGACTGCAGGCTTGATTTAATGTTTCAATGCCTGATTTAGTTACAAATAAAGTCTTTTATATTTTCTAGCTGTGCTGTTTTAATTTAAGTGTGCTGTTTTAAGTGCGCTGTATAAAGCACTTTAATGCAAAATGCGGTGTGTTGTTCAAGGGCAGCTTCTTGTGTTGACTTTTGTCAATGTTTTATGCTATTCCATATCAACCCCCCACCCACTCAAAATACATGGGTTTTTACCATACCTAGTCAAGTTTGATTCACAGAGTGAAGAAATTGACAATTTTCAACTTGCCATGTCCATTTATTTTTAAAGCAATATTCCAAAATGTGGTAGGGACAAAATATTACGAATTTAACTGGAATCATTAATAACGTGCTAATTAACGATCATTTGGTGAGGAAATTTTAAAGGGATACCCCTCAACCGAGGACCAATTGCCAGAGGATATTCTCTGTGGATTTTGGTAAAAATTTCTACAAACTGAAGATGAAATAGAAGATGATGCTTTAAAGCCTTCAGTAATTCCTTGCAAGGTTTTTAAGATTATGAAATAGGACACTAAAATCCAAGACCACAAAGGACAGTTAGAAAGCCTGCTGAGATGAAATGTAATAATCTGGTTAGTCACTCAAGGTTAACGGATAACTTAATATATTAAGATTATTTGGTACCGCAATATCATATAAGCCTGGACAACATTAGTGCGTTCTCAATTTGCAAAGATATGACACCATAAACCCAAGCAATATTCCAACACGAACACATTGATATTAAGAGCAAACGGGAGAAAACAGGGGAAAGGGATTTCCAGGAGTTTGTTCAAGGGAGGGGCAGAAATTCTTAGCCTATCAATCATTTTGAATGGTTTCACAAGCCAACAGAGACCTTAGAGTTTCCGAACCAAAATTTTTCAAATGGGAGTGAAGGTAGGGAATGGGGTGGGGTGGGGGGTACGAGAGGAGGGAGCTGGGAAGAGAAGTAAACTATGCCATCTGACTTCACTGATGCTCAAAATGACACCAATCAATGTCTAGAAGTGGAAGTATTTCCTACATGACAATATTTCAATTCTAAGCTCACCGCAACACGGCCACAAGTGGCAAATATTAATTACCTTCGTAGACACCATAATATGATGACAAGCTAATCCCAACAAGTCTCCATGAACAAATGAGTCCAAAGGCATCAACATTTTGCTGAAAATTTGCACAACAAATTATAACTTCCTCACAAATGAAAACTTCAATAAATTTACCAACAGTCAACCCTGATATATTGCAGCCCGCAAACCTTTTTTCAAAAACAGACAAAATTCCAAGAAAAAAGAAGACCAAAATAATTACAGTAACGTTGCTACCAAGCCACTAAAAGAAACAAAAGAACAAGAATTCATCCAGATTAAATTGATCCTAGTTTTAAGTTGTGATACTCTCTACATCATCAGTAGTGTTTGAAGATACTTCAGGCTAGGTAGGCAATACTGGTAAACAATGCCACTGCATAGACCAGGCTTGGAAACAAGCCTTGGATATAAATTTAAATTCAATCTAATAAACAGCATCCTGTTAGGGAGATGCTTTTAAATACATCGGATATTACGCTATCTATACCATCCCACGAGAGGGGAATCACTTTTCAGATCTCGTAATGTGACGTCTAGCCATGTGATAGTGCAAGGCCAATTTTTAATGGTAGTCCAGTCTCCCAGAAATTTCTGTTCCGAAAGGCAAAATCAGCGAAAGAGGTTGTCAGACGAACCACTAATCGTTTACATCAAATTCAGATTGCATTGTAACTCAATACCCCCAAATAGGTAGTAACATGTATGATGTATTGGGTACCGCCCCCAAATCTTTTAAATTTTAAAATACTAACTACCTGTAAAAACAATGATAGGAATTTTACTCACCCTTTGTATAAGCAATGCCTGAACCACTTGACTTGCAACCTGTCAAGAATGGGGGGAAAAAAGAGAAAAAGATTACACATTAAGTCAAGGCAAGATATTTTATATACACAGTAACCCATATAACGTTGTTTCCATCCTATAGAGAAATACAGCATACCTTTAAGAATGTATTAAATTAGTGATGAGAAAACTTGAAGAATATCGCAAATTATCCCAATTAAACATCCATAATCCTGCGAGATTTTATGTCAAATCTGGATTCTTCTCTCTGAATATTGTTGATATAATGTGTCAACCTACATTCTAAACAGAATTAGGGCAAAGTCCTTTCTTAGCGGGCCCCCATGATGAAACCCATTGAAGATTGACGCATAAATTTATCAGATAACAGTCCTGAATTAAGAGAGGCACTTTAACAACCCGTGGTGCTTTGATTTGATGAAAAACGTCAAATATAAACCAACCCATATTTACCGGTATATCAAATTCACAAAATATCCACGATTATGTTTCTTTATTTTTATTTCAACTTTTACTGACACTGCTCATGTAATTAGCCTTTCAAATGTCAACTCTAGAGCCCTTCACGTTCATCCAGGTACCACTATGCGATCACTCATTCCTCATGACTTACTTCATACCTGTGATGACTCATGCAAATTCTTTCTCTTGGCCTGTACAAAGATAGGCTCGGCTAAGGGATATGTCTCGGCTTTTGTTTTAAGCTTTCTTTCTTTCTTCATCCCTTTTTCCATACCTGATATTTTACTAAATTATTCCACAGAGTATATTTTAGGGCACCCAAAAGAATTTCAAACTCTTTCATTATTTGCAAAATTTGTTTGAATGGACTGTACGATAAAAGGATATATTTAAACCACTCAGTGGTGAAGGTTGTTTGTGAGGGGACTGACCGTGCAAATGCATTATGATGTCATAGTCTAAATATAGATCATTATGACTACAGTCTCCCTGAGATGACATCATGATAACATCTGAGATATATATGGGTCAAAATACAGTTCTAGGTTACGAAAGTGTGACATTCATTGTAAAAAATGAACACAGACAGACATTTGTGAAACATGTTTTATTTGAACATGCAATATCTTCAGCAGACAATCAAAGAACAGTAAGATAGTTTGTTAACAGGAAGTCAAGTTTTGAGCTCAAGAATGAGAATTTTTTTTTTTTTTGTACGTAACTTGGTGTCCACCACATTGTATTGTTAGCAATGCCATTCCACTTGCTTTAGGGCCATAAACCAATGCAAGGAGCTTAATTTTTTTCTGAAAAAGCTTTGCATATATTTTAAATGATCTTAAAGTGTGCATCAAGACAAGTTGACATACCAGGCAGGGTGGACACCGTTACTTACAAATAAACCATTTCATTTAACACACTAAAGTAATTTTATGATGTAATTTCAGGGCTTAAAATCCTTTTATTTGTATAAAAACACAATTTCCTTATGAATTAGCTATGTTTAATTACATGAACTGCCAACCACATAGTCTCTGATAATCAAACTTGAAGTAAAGTGTTCGTAACAAGGACACCAAATAGAACTAGCGAATGGAAAAATCTTTGCACAAACTTGTCTCTTCTTTTTCCCTTCATATTCAGTTCACTTCTGCATAAACACAGGAGCATATATATATTTTACTAACATGCACCACGTGGAGCATGTGGTAGAATATTGTTTTCAAGGAATGAGATGCAAAGTGGCAAGATGCAAAGTGGCAAGATGCTTGGAAACCCCATATTGGAAATAATCATTACAAACATTTTTTTTTCCATTCAGCCAAGTCAAGATTTCCTGCACCTTCAGGAGGAAGCACAATGGAAGAGGCTCAGACCTACATCAATGTTTCTCTTTTTACAATTACATATTTTTGCCGTCAATCACATTCAACTGAATTATCAATTTATGAATTGTTACAAATATCTTAAAATAATCATTATGAACTATGCAAACACAACTACAACATTGAATACGGAATGAAATAATGCATCCAAAATATCATGTAAATTGTGCATAAATGTCATTAGATATTTGTCATAATGAATTAATATTCTATGAATTATAATGTCAATCACATTCAACTGAATTATCAATTTATGAATTCTTACAAATATCTTAAAATAATCATTATGAATTATGCAAAAACAACTACAACATTGAATACGGAATGAAATAATGCATCCAAAATATCATGTAAATTGTGCATAAATGTCATTAGATATTTGTCATAATGAATTAATATTCTATGAATTATAATGTGATGAAATTGAATGAATACAAAGTAATGTGGTACATTGTATTGTACAACAGGTAGTAAAGTTGAGTTTGCATTTTCAGTTCATCAGGTCAACACATACTTTGGATCAGTAACTTATACTTTCATAGCAGTGTTCATCTTGCTGACATCTTCATTGCTAAAGCGAAATTGCTCTCTTTTGTTGGCCAGTTCTGGATACCCGATTGTACAAAGTATGCTACTTCTTGGTTCCCATGAATCATCCTTTAATGCAGGCCATACATACAAGTTGCTGCCACATTGCTTCATAAATCTTACATGGATTTCCTCCTTGTTGTCAGTTTGCCCAAGGACCTGGTGAAATGAATACACAAATGAACATTATTTGATTTGCTTGTTTTGCAAAATTATATTGATAATCATAATTAAAGAAGTGACACCAGCATTGGAGGGGGGTATATAATGCCTATTGATTTAAAATTGTTATTCCCTCCTGATTGATTTGTGGTAAAAAAACCCAGCAAGAACATACATTATTTGCATCTTAAGAAATGCTGGGACCTGCCGGAGGAGGGGGGGGGGGGGGCTTATGACACCACTGCAAATTATTCAGGATTGGCATTTTCTGGAAATCACTTTAATTACCAAGCCCATGTTGTTGAAATTGATTCAACATCTTCCCAAATGTAGTACTCACCTCCCCAATAAACACAGAGCAGGACTGTTTTCCAAACAGCTTTACAGCGACAAACGTTCCAGGTTGCAGCCTATCCTCAGGACCTGTTTCAACTCTAAGTACAAAATGAATGAAATTTTTAGTTAAAATCAATATTAACTTAATTATGCCTGGAAATCAATTACAAAATAAATGCACAACTTTTCAATACATATTAAAGATAAATGCCTTCTTATCAAATATTTCAATATTTTTAATATGTACAATTTGGGTTAACAATGCTAGGAACAATAACCTTAAATTTAAATAAGACAAAAATATCACTGTAAAGAAGATTGTTATACCTATTGGATCCAGGTGCCATGCTTTCAAGACTGGCTCTTGTTGACTCAGGATTGATATCACTGTCTTTAGTTGATGCAGCGTAGACCTTAACGTCAGATTTGTCACAGATGATAGTTTTGATGCAGTCACTTACAGGGGAAGGTAGGTCAAAGGTTAAAGGCTCTCCCATGGATGAAAGAAACCCACAGCATGAATTATCAGGAACAGGTAGGTCACAGTTTGGAGTTTGGCTCCTTGATGATTGAACATCACAGTACGAGGGTAAGTCACTTTGGTTTATTTTCTTGCCCGTCTGTAGCTGAAAAATACCAACTGGACCAGCAAAGAGAGCGTTGATGCAATTGTCATATTCCCCGCGAATGCACTTGCTGCAAAAGCAACTCCTCTCTCTGGCCATTATTACTGATGGCATAACCCCCACAAAACAATGAAGACTTCTTGTTTGAGGGACTGGTTTTAGTCCCTCATTTCGTTCTTGCCTGTCTCTCTGTATTTCCCCATCTCTAACAAAGAAAAATGTCCTTCTGGAGTGGACATGCTTTTCTGGTACAGACTGTAAGTTGTCACGGCCGTACTTGTAGAGGTCGTGGGCATTAGAAATTATGACCTGCCTCCCTTTCACAGCAGATGCTGCTAATCGTTTCAAGACGCCAATCTCGCCATCACATGGCCCTTTCCCGTGCCTACTACCAAAGAAGTGTTTCTCGACTTTGCAGCCTAGATCTTCCATTCCATATGACGCTTCATTAAAGGAAGTTTTGTTCTTGTACTGACTCCCTGCTCCGTCAGAAAAGTGCACTTGCTTGGTAAAGGAGATCCCTTGTCTTCTTAGGTACTCGGTAGCAATTGCAACAAAGTGATGGACAGCATGCTGGTCATGAGTGCGGTCATCAGAAACAAACATGAGAGATTCATGGACTACCTCATCACATGATCCCTCTGGGCAGTTGAAGTAAGCTACAACAGGGTGAATGGTAGCCTGGTTGTAGCTCCAGTGAGCACTCTGTGCCTCGTCTTGGTAGTGACAGTTATAATTTTCCGCAAAATCTAAACAGAAGACAACCCATTTCTCAGGGATGCTTTTGCAGAGGTTACTGAATTGCATAGCCTGCCATTTAGCGTTAGCTAAATGTTTTGCAAATGGTTCCAGTTTTGTTGCCAGGATATTCACCAGTTCTCCAATAGTGCCAGATTTAATCTTGAGTGTCATTCTCTTTCCTTTCTCTGTAAGTGACATTTCCCATGACTTCCATTGCACCTCCCATTTTCCTTGAACTTCAAGGAGAGGGTGCAAATGTTCTCTCACTTTATTCACACCACATTCATTACAGACTCGATCCACACATTCTTTCTTCGGGAAACTGCCCACTGTTGAACAAACCGTGATTTCAGATGCGGCATATACATCTTTGATAGCAGCAACCTTTATGCCAGATGTGGAAACTTTTGGTCTCAAGGCTTCCAATATGAACTTAACATTGACACAATATTCACACATACATTGCAGCAATTTTGTGTGTGACATTGGTTTGACATTAGCAGGGCGGAGTTTCTGGAACTGGCTGAGCGAGATTATGATGTGTGGATTCTCTTCTTTGAAAATTTTGTATGCACATGAAGTTGTGCACTCCATAACCTTCCCAGAAGTGGACTTTCTTGCCATTGGCAGTTCACGAGTAATGTCACCACGACTGTAGAAGTCAGTCACCTTTCTTATTTTGTCAGCGTCAAAAGCATCCTTTCGTTTCTTTCTTTCCAGCATGACACCAGGTGACTTGGTTAGAAAATTCCAGCTGAAGCCAAATTCTCTTTGGGCAGTCTTCTTCTTCACCTTATTTTTAATTGTTAACACTAAGTGCAGTAGTCGGCGAAGCTGTAGATCACGAGGTGAACGTGACCTCTTGATTTCTTGGATGACTTTCTTCACAGAATTACTTTCCAGAAATGTGAGCCTCTTCCTCTGCGTAGGGCTATAAATGAGCTTCTGTTTTAAAGCAGTCTTTTTCCGGGGTGTTGCATTCTGTACGACACTTGATAAAACCTCAGCAAACTTTTGAGGATTCTTTGGCAGAATACGCAGTGATCTAGAGATTGCTTTCCTCTTGGCATTTTGAGAGGGAAACACCCCAATACCAGGCTGTGCAGTGGGCGATTGATTGTAGGCATTGAGAGGTGTCTGTTGACAGGGACTGCTATTTCTGGCTGCTCTTTGTGCAGCGTAACGTTCCCGCCTAGCCTCGTTCACTCTTCTCCTCTTTTGCGCCGACATTTTCTGCCTCTGTCTTCTCTTGTCTTGGCGCCACTTCTCTCTCAGACTTTTCTTCTCTGCCCTCGTGTATGTTCTGCTCTTGTTTGCACCTCCTAAGCCTGCTTCCTTCTTTCTTTGTCTGTACTTCAACATTCTTATGCGACTTAATTCTGTGTCTCTCACCTGCTGCTCTTCGCTCCGATTGGCCCGCCATAGTTTAAGTCGTATCTTTTCTTTCTCAGAAAAACTTGGGTACTGATCAGATTCTTTGCGTTGTCTCCTGTAAATCCTTTGATACTCTGCCTGAGTTGTGTGCCTTTTCTCTGGAGGGGATACAGTGGTGGAGGGAGTCTTGTTACTTGTCCTTTTTCTGAGATTCATAGTTCATAAGCCTGCAGTGAACAATTCATAACATCGGAAGATTGCCATTAGTAACATGACTGTGTCTTCAAACACGGAAATCATTTGTCACAAACACAATACAAATTTTGTAAGAAGGAAATAGAAATAGCTGCAGTAATAGCATTAAATACATTTACTTTCTGAAGTCATTTCAGTTGCCAGCCTCGACTAGAAAACTGGTAAAATAAATTAAGCCAATCCAGAAAGTTCTTATAATGGCATGTGATTTTTCTTTGATCAAGACCTAATAAAGTAGGCCTAAACTAATTAAATATAAGCATGCCAAGAAAGAGAGGCCATTTCTTTATTAAAGAATGATAGACGGTTTAACGTATACTCCAGTACTAGTGTGTTAAATTAAGAATGTTGATGCACATGATGTTATGCACTAGACATTACTAACGTGAGGGTTTTGGCTACGTAGAACAAATCTGCTAAATTTCTCTAAAGAAAAAAAGGCCCTTACTACAGCCTGGCCCTTATCTATAAGTATGATCCCCCTCACTATCAACTCCTCTTAAAAAAGGAAAAAGAAAACCAACACAGGAATGAAATAGAAACAGGAGGTAACTTGAAGTAGGTACTACAGTACAGTAACTAATACAAGTACAAAGAACTAGGTTAAGTAATCTCAGTTAACCAACACTTGAGCCAGACCATAAGACAAAGCTTTACATTCATTTGCGTATAGTGTCCTTGTTACGAACCAGCACATATTTCGCACTGTTACTGAAAACGTACAATTAATTAATATCAACCTCCCACAAACATATTTATTACGACAGTACCTTGCAGACAATAGCACTGGTACGCACAAACACAAGTATGTTACGCAAGACTAACTATGTTCGCTAATTTAACGTTAGGCCTAGTCTAACGTTAGGCTACGTGGCCTAGGCCTAACCAATGAACAAGACGTCTTTATTTACGTACGTTTACGAAATCACAGTTTGTTCTTAACATGCAGTATTTTGTTTCAAGTGTCATCGGCGGGTATTCGCAATTGATATTAAATGTGTTATTTGTGACATTAAATCTTTGGTGATAACTGCAGATCACCGACCAGGGAAAATATGTGTGAAAGTACAAACGTACGTCATCGGGACACTGTAAGCACTTCATTTATAGCCTTTTTTCGCGTATCCTACGTTACGAACATCACCTAAATGCCGTATAAACATCGAATTCCAACGTAGGCCTACTGTAACATTATTTTCATGAAATGGTGCTCTTTTTTGGCGTTACGAAAAGAAATATGAAGAAATCAGCAGCAAAAGATCGCCCAAATTTCCTTTCTCCCCGAAACGTTAAAATATATAGTTGTTCGTAACTTTGGACACAATGTTGCATACTATCGCAATTCTCAAGCATATGCACAAAAATCAATTTTCTAGCCTATTTCTATAACCAGAGACCAACATTTTCTTCCAGTCGTCCTTTTTATGCTTCACTATTGTGATTCAAATAAGATGTAAGGATGGATGACTAAGATACGTACCTGATTTTTTCCGATTTTCATGATAATGCCCGAGAAGTTAAACGCACGCAACACATTAGCGGGTTGAGACTACACGTGTTGTGAGTGTATCGCCTCGGCCTATATCGGGCTTTTCCGGATTTTTTCAAGGGATTGAGCTGGGAGGTATAGCGTTGGATCATGGCGCGTAATGTCTGAAAAATACCGGCGTCGTTCGGAAAGAATCGGCGGCGATTTTATGTACGTAACGAAGTGGATACTAAACTAAACTAAATTAAGGGATTTCTCCTCATGAAAAAAATATTTTACGTGTGATTCTGAACTGTTCATATATTTTAATGGAGCCCCAATTGAGTCAATTTAATGCAGTTTCATGTAACTACGACTTCGATATTGATAAGAAATGACAATTCAAACGTACGTAACGGGAATGGACACGCTCTGTTACGTACACAAACCCAGATTCATTTTATAATTTTGAGGTGGAAACCACTTGCAAACGGCCCTTCTTTAGTGATATGTGTAGACAATTGTGTTCTGTCTTAACAATTAGCCAGAGGACTGCAAGCAAAAAGACAGATATTGTTGTAAAAAAGTTTTTCCAACACCAGTGAAATGAATGTCACATTTTGGTGTCCAGCAAAGTGGGTGTTATGAAACAGTTTCACACAATTAAAAAAAAAATACAATTCCAATTGTTGGGAGTTTATTTCAGATATAAGTTGGTATAATATAATATTGGAAAATAACAAAAACAAAGACATGAAATGATGTAAATATATTTTTCCATATATAAGTTAACAACAGTGAAAAATCTCTCCAGTATCATATTTGGACCCATATACAATGAAAGCCAAAAGGGTCTGAAAGCATCGACTGATATTCTGACTCAACTGAGCAATCTTAATCCCACATTGATCATATGAGCAAACTGTATGTAGCCATATATACTGAAACAATTTCACAAACAAGTCACTTTTGTCACATGGAGTATCTAAAGATGGACAGATAGATCACAAAGTTATGTGTTTTTTTCTTCTTCTCTAAATATTCAAATCTCAATAGCAACACATCTTTCATTCACACAAAAGAACATACATTTGAATATAAAATTGGTAAATACTGATATGTTTTCAGCTGAACAGATCCAAACAATAACAACCATTTCCTTTTAGGTTCCGATGCATGGCACAGACAAAAATTCCTTACTTCTCTGCAACTGGCCAAAGGGCATGTTCTGAAAGGTACATGAGGCTGCCACAGGTAATGGATTTATGATCTTATGTTTCATACTCATATTTACATTCGGGGGAAGATAATACCTTCTGGCAAAGTTATACCACAGACAGACAGATGTACAATACTGTACATTATAACACTTACAGACCTAATACAAGAAAGAAGCAGTATGTGTTCAAGGGACTTGCACAACTCTGTGGTAACTGCAGTCATAAGCAATTGGCTTCTTATACTGGGAGGTTCACAATTCATTTTCTGAAAGGGGGAAGGGGAGGGGGAAGGGGAGGGAGAGGGAGGAAAGGAGGGGACCACTATTACTGGCAGATGCCTGGTGGTGAACAAGTAACATTGATCAGTGTTTAAGCATTCACTTCCATGTTCCAAAAGGTTTGTTTCTTTAACTATTTCTTCTTATTTAGTTTTGGAATGGGGACCTGGGGGTGGGGAGGAGGCAAAATGAAAATTTACCTAGTTGGAATTTTGAAGGGTGATGCCTCTAATAGTACCTTTTCAGAGGACAACATTTGCATGAATGCACTACAAATGAAAATAGTAATATGTGTAGGTTTGTTCAAAGTTCAATTTATTCTTATGATTCAAACTCAACAAACCACAGAGCGAGCGAATTTAACCTACCAATCTGTTACACATAAAGAGTGTTTCTTCTACATTTTTAATAATAATAATCTAGGCCAGTTTGCAAACTTACTTCTCTAGTTTCAAATTTATTCCCCCTAATCACCCTCTTTTCACAGCAGCTGATAAATAAATCTCAATTCTTTACAGTGCATGATCTTTTAAAAATAAATTTCTTCAGGTCTGGACATCACTGAGGCCAGCAATATTACTCACCTGTGTGCATTTCATTTCTACCATAAAATCTCAAATTTCTCGTAATTTTTCTTGCTTTTTATTGCCTGGGTACAAAGATTAGTTTCCTCTGCATCCCCTCAGGCAATTAAAGCTACCAGGGCAACCTGCTTACAGCTATGAACTATACCTACATTATTACACTGATGGAATATTTAGATCACAGCTACTATATTTCTGTTTTTAATTTGTTTTCCTTAACGTACGTGAATAATCAACATTCTGGTCGTCGTAAACACACACACACGCAGACACACGCGGAGGAATGGACGCAGATACGATGATGACGGTGATGTACTTTTTAAGAGGTTAGTGACTCAACCCTGAAGCGACCTTCCATTTTTATCCGAGTCGAGTCTCAGTTTTGTGGGCGTAGAGATTGCTTAATGTGACAGAAGCCGCTTACGAGATACCAAGGTAATAAAGACTAGAGTTCTAGAGAGGAGTGGCAAAAACTGTTCATACTCATGAAATATTTAGAATGTATAAAAACTACTACCACATTGAGCAAAGTGAATGCATTTATCCAGCTGTCCTTGGAAACAGATGCTAAGATATTGACGGAAGGAATCGATAGTAAGCAGTGGTCTCTCTGGTAAAGAAAATAGGACGATGAATGCGGCAGGGAAAACAACATCTCAGAGGAAGAAGGTCTCCTCAACTCTTATTTCTGTCAGGTTTTATTTTTTTTTGGGGGGGAGGGGGGTTTGACAACATATTTCCTATCCTAATTGCTACATCTAACATCAAAATAACAATCATGTAACATCAGTTTGTGGTTCAAAAGTTAATGACATACATTATTCAATACTCAATAATTGAAGCTCTTTGGAAGTTGAGCAGCAAATTCATGGGGTTCACTCTTGTTGCAAGTTTTATCAATAATAAAAAGTCAACTTTACATACAGTTGTAGAATTTCATACAGTTGTAGAATTTAACTGATTCGTCCAATGCAGAAACAAAACCATAGTAGGTTAGCCAGGCCCATAGCCAGGCCCATAGCCAGGCCCATAACCAGGCCCATAGCCAGGCCCATAGCCAGGCCCATAGCCAGGCCCATAGCCAGGCCCATAGCCAGGCCTGGGCACAGGAGGCTGTTTATCAGACTTTTGTTCAGTATCGACAATCTGTCTTTGTAGAATGTTGGTTCTATTGTCTTGTACTGTACCAATGCTATACTAAAATCAAGTCCCAGATACTTTATTTCTAAAAAGAAAACCTTATAAGCTTTTCAGTTTTTGGGATTCTTGTCCGACCATGCCCACTCCCCCCCCCCCTCTCCCCACACATCTTGCTGCTTTCTTACTTTCTTATCCCATCCATTTTTAATACTTTGCATAAAATAAACTTAATTTAGCTGTTCCCCATGGAAATCCATATTTGGTTCCTCACCAAAGTCACTCAAGCAAATAATTAATACTAAGTATGACCTTGTAATGACAGTAGCAACTTGAAGCCCAGATTCTGTAAGTAACTTATACAATAAATTAGAGAAAATGTTGGTATTTGTCTTGGTTTACAAGTGCTCATTTCTGTTTTGGAAAGCTACAGACTCCCTCCAAACTTTCAACACATCATAATGACAGTAGCAAAACAAACTCACAACTTAGGAGTATCACATAAATTTTTATCTGACAAAATAGCTTGTAACCATATCCAGCTCCTTTAAAGTTTAATGTACATAATTTGTCAGGTAATTAATATGCACCCCTAATGATCCAGCAGTATAGAATGAGATGCAGGAAAGTACCTCGGAACGTTTAATGTTTTGTTTTAAACTGCCTGAAGGTTGTTTGCCTTGAATAGATATTTTGCATACTCTTGCTGGAGAGGGCACTCAACCAAGTTTATTACACTCAAGGTTTTACGTAATTAACTAAAAGTGTAATTAGTGCCATAACTACATCACAATTAACTGCAAGTACTGGAATTAATGAATATAATCATGTCAAATTATTCAGATTAAATTTTATCACAAAATGTGGTTCTTGCAGCAATTTTAATTTTGTTTAATACAATATAAGTACTTTTTATGGTTTAACTACTGGTTTTACTTAAAATACTGTTAGTTCGTTATAAAGGCATTAGAAGGGGTGACAGAGTGACTTACTTTCAGTTATTAAATCCTGAAGTGACTTAATAAGGAGGTCGGTGTTCAGGTAGGCTGCCTAGAGGGTAATAACGATTCAAGTCTAAACGACGCATAATATATGAAGCACCAAACGAAAGACACCTGATTTAAATCCTTAAAACCAGAAGTTTTACCTTATTAAACGTAAGTGTAGCAATTATCATAATTAACTGCAACGCAAGTATCTGTGCAAAATAAGCCTTTCAAATTATGTGTCAACCAAAAATGCAAAAGTTTGTAGCAATTTTCATTAATTTGTTTGTACTTTTAGTGGACAAATTATACCCTACATCATGAAACTGATATGTAAGGAGGTCAGCTCTAAGGTACCTGACATCACATAACAATATGATTCCAAATGCATAATGAATGTAGAATTCAACAAAAGTATTGCAGGAAAACTATATAATTTATAGGATATACCATCAGGTAGAAATAGATGCTATTGGTTTAAGTGAAACTGACATTATAAGGAGGTCAGCTTTTAGGTATGCAATATCACATATCATAACAATACGATCCCAAATGCATAATGAATGAAGCATTCAGCAAAAGTATTGAAGGAAAACTGTATAATGTATAGGATATGCTAATAGGTAGAAATAGATGCTGTGAGTTTGCTTTGTTTGTAACATGATAGAAACATGGATGGCAGATTTTGTTTCACCTAGAGCTAGTATCTCTGAGTTTAGCTGACTTTTACTTCTGTATTACCTGAGCCTTGTTCACAATATGAGAATGCAAGAGGGTGTACTGACACACCGCACAAGGGCAATCAACGTTGTAATGTGAACGCTCAAGAACTCAGAATTTGAAGAAATTAGATCAATCGTGAGCTATCTTTTGGAGAGGATCCTAACCCCGGCATGGGCAATCAAGATCGTAGTATGAACACTCCTGGGATAACTCAACCAATGAACTCTGGTCACTTGCCCTTGTCAACTCTGTATAAACAGAGACTAATACAATCATTGCAATCTTTTCAGAATGTTTGCAGAATGCTCTTTCGTTCGCCGTTGATCCATAGCCATTCTCAAACTGTGGACATAGCTTTCATATCATCACAAAGTAAAACAAGATCTGGACCCCTCTTGCATCCTCAAATGTGTGAACATTGCCATAGGTAGAAGAGTTTCATGTTTCCCTTCCATCAATCCCCTTCCAAACATGTTGTTCTCCATGTTTGCCTCTTCCCCCTCACAAAACTCACCCCCACCCCCCCCCAACCTCCACCTCTTGTAACTGTGCCACAACTGCTTTACATACAAATGCTAACAAACTTACAGGGAGATGGATATTAGATGGATATTATCTAGAAATCTGAAACTTGTCAAGGAGTCAAGAAACTAACAGAAACACTGACAAGTAAATTCAACAGAAAGCAGTATCTATTGAATTAAATTCCTTTCCTCTCTCTTTATCAGATCTTGTAATATTATCACTTTCAAAAGATGCAGTAACACCTCCATCGGTATAAATTACCATCTTTCTAAATTCTTATAACATTTCCTGCAGTTGTGAAATGTATCACAAACAAAACTTAAAAACAATATTTTCTCTCTTTTTTCTTTTCTATTCAACAAGGAATGAAATCCTGTCAATTATGCAAACATTTTTCTGGCTTCAAGAAACACGAGCCTATTGCGAATGCAAATAATTTTGCCGACTACCCCTGCCGTGGCGACATCTGGCCTATCCATAATGATAGCAGGAAGCAGCTTCACTATGAACTGACGAAACACTTGACAACTCTTCACAGCCAACTATGCCTACAATTTTTACGCTTGGCACTCCAAATTCCAGGGCAGTGACATATTATTTTATGATGGCAAAGCATGAAATACTAACAACTAAATAACTACTGATATAGGTCTCGATTAATGTAAAGCTTAGGCATTGAGCAAACGGTGAATGTCATTCAGTTAATACAAACACAAGCAAATATTTGACGAATTATTATTAGCATTATCTGGAAAAAGCTAAAAAAATCGGAATTCTTTACTTACCAAAGGAGTGTGTAACTATGATGAATTTTAGTGATGTTGTGATACTCAGCTTTCCACAAACAGTTTTGTAATTGGGACTTAACTACATAACAGCTAAACCACCCGGGTTCTACTGTCTGGATGTGTTAGCTAATGTCACTGATTCTTGTCATATTGCAACAAACACCAGACATTGTAAATGCTTTAGACCAAGACTATATTTAAACCAACTTATAGTTTAATCATTTCTCATCATTGTCATTTTATCCAGTTCATAGTGCTCTAATAAAATACATCTATCTGTAATTACTTGGACCAAGGGGTGTCAGTATTCGCAGTACTTGCAGAGTATTAGCAATTTGTCATTGCTGACATTGCATGTATTTTACCTATATGAATATGCATATCTTACCTATATTCTATCCTAACTAATGAATATGCATGTCTTACCTCATCTAGACATCGATCATAAACCTCTTGTTGTTTTTCACCTTCTAAGACCATTGCAGAATTACTACTCTCTAGCACCCTCAATCTCTCCAGCAACAGTGTCTTCTCTTTCTGCAGTGCCTGTACGATGCTCTGAAAAATTAAATCAAGTTGACTTTAATTCATTCGCTAATTCAAAGTCATATTATCATTCACAGCATGAAAACAAATAAATGAATCATAATCAACAACAACACAAACAGTTGCTTCATTATTTCTGTGATGATGAATTTGTTTATGAAGTCACAGGTAATCATTTAGGTATCAAACTTTGCACTTTCAGCAAAAAACAACTTAAAAGGTTCTATAAAAGGTCAACTCTTACTTTTTGTGAAACCATGCTTCAATAATTTGGGTCATCATTTCAAGTGACTGGACTATTTAGGTTGACATACATAGAAATTGATAGAACTTAGAAATAAAGCAAAACAGAAACAATACTTTTAACAGCTCAATTAGCATATTTTCAATGCATTAGAAATTTATAAGACCAAATGGTGTTGAGTTTCTCCTTGGGTGCCCTGAAGTCTTTATGAAAGCTTTATGAATATTATTAGATAGAGTTATTGGCATAAATAACACAATGGTAGAGAATTCATGACTATTAATATATTGTAAAGGTGAATATTTTGATAATCAAATAGATATAGAATGCTAGTTTTGCTCTCAATATTTTCTCTTTTGGCTAGAGTTTGACAAAAAAATAACACCATGACCAAAGTGAATGTTTCTACCAGTTTAGGAGTTGCCTGTTATGTCATTCAGTGCAAATATTTAATGACAAACTTTGATAGACTGTTGGCATATTAGCACATCCATTCTGAGGTCACTTTAGAGGTCACTTCTTTCAATATTCATGACACTCAACAACTTCTGATTAACAGGGATGAGACTGAGCTGAAGAACAAAAATCTGAAATTTATTGATCACCATCCTGGGGGAGGGGTCTAAGGGGAGGGTGTGTTCCCCTCCTTATCTGAATTTTTTTTAAAAGTGATGAGCACATCCGATTTACTGCCGAATCACACAACACACAGGCCACATAATATAGGCTACATAAAGCCTAGTGTTATATCAAGCCTATACAACGTTCTGTTAGTAAAAAGTTTAAAAAAAAGTTTAAAAAAAAAATTGTGAATTACGAGAAAAGCCGCGGAAATGAAAAGAAAAAAAGAGTGGAAATTCGCGGAAACGCGGAAGAGTCTCATGCCTGGATTAATGAATTTCCAACAAAATTTAGAGAAGAAAAAAACAATGATTAATTTACCTCCTCATCTACGACTCTAGGCTCAACTTCTCCATTGTTGTTTGGTCCTGCTTCAGTCATGACAGGTCCATTCTGAAGAAAAGAACGAGAGAAACAATTGCTTCCACAAATGTTCAGTTAATACTTTGATTACACGGTAACGATCATAACTTATGATTTCCATGCTGCAATTGAACAATCTGTCTATTAAACGGATGAAGTGAACCATTCTGCCAAAACACTCATACAGACGCTTAGGATGGTAGAGTAAGAAGGACCGGAAGGGACCAGTGGCCAGGGGTGTACAGTGTTAACAGGGTAACCAGTTCACTCTAGACACGGTACAGGGAGGGTGCTAAAGTTGTGAGGAGGCAGGTAAGCGAGGGGAGGAAGCAAAGTAAATCCACAAATAGTGATGTTACAAGATTTAGCTCTGGATTTAACTTTATCTACAGAGCAATTAAAAAACATAGACTTCCACGTAGAAGTCACAAGACTTAGTTAAGATTGTACCCAATAATTTATTTGTTAAGACAAAAGTTTTCCAAATCCACCAATATTAATCTATCAGCATTTTTGAGACCTGAAAATTTCAGCAACTAGCACCAAATGTCATGCAAGCAGCCCCCCGAATTGACATTTTGATTGGTTAGAATGCCTGGGTGAAATGAGGCCCCAAAGTATGAAACCTATTGGGTCATTGACCTGGCTATGATCCTCTCTGCTGATCCACTTAAGCTCCTTTAAAAAACTATACCATGGACAATTAAAAAGCAAACCCCAGTACATTCACATCCAAGAATCTGTCATGAGAGTATATTGCTCAAGACCAATCATTTTTGGTTCACCCCCTTAGGCAGTCTCAAAAATCTGGGGAAAAAATGCCTACTTTCTAACTCTAACGGAAAGATCAAAACCTCTAACTTTACACGAGAGGTGCAGCCTGGCGAATTGAAATGGAAATATTCATGTGTTCCTATGGTGCTCGCTAAAAAACAGTCAGTTTTTCTCACATTTTATCTAAATCTTGGGATTGACACATGATACTTAGATTCACGAATGAAAGGATTCTATCCCCACCAGTCTGAGCACAGGTGAAATTAATTTTCCGCAGGCATTGTGTATTATATTATTAGCCTGGACAATTTTCGAAGGGGCGACCATGTCAAAAATGGATGTCTGGAGAAGGAGAAGCCATTCTCCAGAGACAGAATGAGTAAGATCGACATGGATGGGAGAAGCCATCATGATTTTTCCCTTTGAAAGTGAGCTTGTCTGTCCTTGTAAGACCAGAATCATTTTGTAAAGCATTATCTATAATATAATTCACATCTGGAGGGTAAAATGTAAAAATAACACTTAGCTGTGAAACATGTGTTGAGGTGCACGGGGCAGAGCTTCATCGGGTGAAACCGGAAATCTATAATCTAACATTTAAATTCTACCTGTAGGTTTCCTGAATGGTAATGTACACCTTAATAGATTTATAACAAGACATAGCTAGCACATGGTGCGATAGAGGGGTACTCTCTGAATTACTCTTATGGAGTACATTACTGGTGCTATTGGAATCAAACATTATGACCGAAAAGTAAATTCTCGTTAGGTTATCAGATGGACTGAATGAACTTTGGTTCTTAGAATATCAGAGGGTCTGGATGGGCCTCACTACTTACCATTTCAAAGGGGTCTGGATTTTCTTAAAAATTGTCCAATAATTGACCTGAACAGGCTAAAATGGTTTATCCTTTAGGGTGAGTTAGGGAGGGGGAGAAGGGAGTGAAGATTCAATCAAACCATGATAGTGTTTTGTAGATTGCAACATTACCTTAACTGTTAATTTACAGGATATGTAGGGAGTCCAATTCATGACCTGGGTTGAAAATCAGGGCCCCAGATTTCTTGTGATTGAGAGGTGCTAATATATGCAAAATGATGGTATTTCTCCAGCTTTAAAGGGAGGCAAACATGCCATCGTATCCCATAGGCAGACCCATCTTTTAAAATCTGGATGGTTTACAATTTTCTCAAATGTATTGGCTATCGAGGTACCTGTTTAAAAAGTTGCTTCAGCAGATATAAATAGCATGAAAACTGCATTGCTGGATAGAATGTGGGTGTGGACGTCCAATGGACTAGGTATAAATCGATGAATACCATACATAAACATAGCTGTCTTAGCTATTCATCAGTTCCACCACTACCACCACCACCGCCACCACCACCATCACCATCATTATCATCACCATCATCATCACCATCATCACCACAAACATCATAATCGTCATCATCATCAAAACCACCACCACCATCACCATCGTCACCATCATCATCGTCACCATCATCATCACCATTACCATCATCACCAACATCACCATCACCACTATCATCCTCATCACCATCACCATCATCATCATCACCACCATCACCATCACCATCACCATCATGATCATCATCACAATCATGATCATCATCACCATCATCACCTGCAGTTTCTCTTGTGTTTCTTGATCTGCCTTCTCCATCACCGTCATCATCATCATCACTATCATCATCACCCTCACCATCATCATCACCCTCACTATCATCATCACCATCATCATCACAATCATCATCATCATCACAATCATCATCATCATCATCATCATCATCATCATCATCATCACCATCATCATCATCACCTGCAGTTTCTCTTGTGTTTCTTGATCTGCCTTCTCCATCACCGTCAGATTGCTGCTTCTGAGATGAACCAACTGCGCCTTGAATGCCTCATTTTCTGTCAATACATTACTCAATCTTTGCTCCGTCCTTAATCTCTGCTCTTGCTCTTGTTTGACGAGAGCTTGCGCCAAAGTCTCTTTCTGTTGGATGAAGAAGAAAAGAATTAGTGCTAGGGATGTTATTTTCAGATTTGCTATTAATAGATTTCTTTATCGCAAAGTAAAGTGACTCATACAGGTTTTAATTGGCTTTTCTCGTGGACTCTTTTACTTTTGTGATCTATCCATTCCTTCAAAATATTAGGATAAACGTTTATCCACTCACTCTATACTTTACATTAAGATGGTATACAACTGCATACAAAACATGGCAAAAACTAAGAGTGAATATGATTCCAGCGAGTAATTAATGATTAATTCCAAAATTGTGTTCTCTAGGCACTTTCTTACAATTCTTACCATTATTCACATCCAAAAAGTAAGGCAGAAATTTTCACAATCGTCGACTCGTTCTCATGAAATGACACAAGACTATTCAAGCTTATGCAGTCAATTGTCATGGGATTTTAATATTAAATAGAATTGAATTTTTTTATTAAAATCAACACAAAAGTGTGCTCCAGTTATAAACATATTGCCCCAAGGCTGTTTCTTGCCTGAATGATGGGGTTAAGATTGCAATATCTACCTCTTTCAGTGAGGTTTAAATTTATACACCAGCACTGAGTTTAACCCATATCCAATTGATCAAAACATCTCTGTGCAACTTTTAATTACCTATCTACCTACCTCCACCCCCTCCCTTAATAATATGAGAAATTGCTTTATGAAAATAATTTGCATAATGTTACCATTTCTATCCAACTTACTCCGAAAACAAATACATAAAATTTAAAAAAAAAGGAAAAAAAGACCTTTCAATGAAAAGGTTATGCCAAGAAGAATAGGTTTAAACATGCTGAAAAAATTCTATTTAATTCAAAACAACCTCTTGCCATCATCTCCTTTGAGGCCTGACCATTTTATTGACGAGGGAGTTTTAAACTCAAGTTGTACTTCACAAAGTTAATTAGCTACACTGTCAGATAAACACCTCATAAAATATTTGATGCTAACAAGTCCAACTGACTTTTTTTCATCTAATTAAATACCAGCTGTAAGGTGCTAACCTTTCACAGATGCTTTCTACTTTTGTTCTTTGCCGTAGTATTCATTAACCAAACAACTATTTTTTAAAGGTGCATTGGCAGCTTAACTCCTCTCTTCATCAAATTCACGACACACAAAATACATAGTCATGACAAACGGGAAAACTCAAGGAAAAATAAGTGTCCCAAAAGAACTCCCAAAGACAATGAGTCTTTCAATCTTTGCAAGGAGATGTGCTTCTGGTAAATAAGATAATGTAGATCCTTTAAAATTGTTCTGATTCTTCAACAAAGCAGGCAATGTACTCAAGATACTTTGAGTGGTAGAATGAGAAGGAGGGAGGGCAGTAGACTGGAATGGGCTAGCCAATGGGAGGGAATACTGTGGTAAAAGGTCACCAAGTACTCTAGACATATGGTTAAGTAAGAGTGCAGTTGTGAGGGAACAGGTAAGTGAAGAGTGAAATAAATTTCATCAACCATATCTTCTTAAAGTTGCATTGGCAGCTTAATTTCTCAAATTTTTTTGGGTATATTTTTGGTATTTCATCAAATACACACACAAACAAAAACAATTATGTTCTTTAATTATTTTAATTTTGTTGCTTTTCAACACAAAGATCAATCCTGAGCTTGGACCTACCACACTTTTATAACATGTACATTATTTATTCCTGTTCAAACCAAAATTTTCAAGATTACTTTCATTTCAAAACATTGCTTATTTTTTTTTCTGATATAGTCAGGCATTTTCTGCAGCTCATGAAATTTGAGAGAGAATGTTATTAAGATGCTTCAATGAAGAAGTTTTGTTTGTGAAAGAGTAATTTAATTTGTTGTTAGTCTTAGTTATTACCATAGCTGTGTCTTTCTTGGATTCTGTTAATTCCTTCTGCAATCTTGCTGAATTCAACTTCTCCCTGAAAAGAAAAGAAATGGAGGGAAAACATTAAAACTCTAAACGACCATCTTTATATTGGACAAAGTTAAATTATCCTAGTGCATAGGACAATAAATATGCCTGTTTTTGACAAACAAACAAAAAATCCCAAAACTACAGAAATGGAACAAATATTCATTAATGTCCACATATTTTCACAATGAACTAGCACATAGATTGGAACAAAACTTTTTGAGATCTGCAAACAGGATGGACTATGTACTGTATGTCTATGGCTCTGTTAGGACCATTATGACAGCGACCTCTGCATAAAGACTGAAGATCCCCATTTACTCCATCATGTATGTATGTAATAATGTATGTATTTTAGACCCCCTGCAAGCAGGAACTCGCCAAGAAGCCTTCATTGGCTTATCAAAGCCGCAAGCTGACTGAAGTCAGTCTCTTAGATTCATATTTAACGTCTATGATTATGAATTGTCAATTGTCAACAACTATGTAACCGGACGACATACATTAATTTTGGAGTGACTCGAACTCAGGACCTTATGATTGAAAGGCACCGGCGTTAACCACTGAGCTAACACTCCATTAATCAACCACTATTTTCAGCATCTACCTACTTACCATTTGATCAAGTTAAGTTAAGGATTGCTGAAATACCAGCAGTCTACAGCATCTTGTGTACTATATAAGTACAAATCTATGCGAGTACTTGAATGTTTGCTAATGTGAACATGTCAGCCATTAAACAGGCCAGACAGATTTAAAATCAATTTTGTCACTTTGAAATCATTGATTTTTTGCTCCATGTGTTCCAAGCTGTGGAAAAGCTAACCACTGCTGTATGTAAGGTAACCGTAGCTTTGATGCAAACATGCGTACTGCTGTAGAAGGATTCAGTGAATGTTAGAGCCCAAAACCATAGTCGCATTTCCGCAACACAATAACATTTCTATACTCCCAAAAAATATGGAATGTTATATGTTAGGGACATACAATTACTACTGGGGCTGGGGCCCTGAATCAGGCAGCGCATTTGATGCCTCGGACAAAACTTAGTACCCCTTGAGATCAAGTGGTTATTTCCTGAGACGATCGGGTAGATCAAGAAAGAGAGATCAGTGCCTTTGTCTTCTCAACCTGCTGGCTCCTTCGTTTCACAAGCGGCACAACAGTTCCAAACCAGTAAGCCGGTAGCAAAATCAGCCCCTGCTGCACATGGATCTTCTTGACAACGGATACAACAAACTATTTACGTAGCCTAACATATTAATGACATTAATAATCTGTCCTAAACTTTATGTAAAGCATAGACTATAGTCAGTGGCGGAGCGTCCATACAGTCAGAGGGGCCCCCCCCTGATGGACTCAAATGGACTGCTGGCGCCCTTCTCAGCTTTATACCACTTTTTACTTATTCACGATTATTGACTTTTTATTGCGCTCTCGAATACCTATTGACATTTGTCACATTATGTTGGTGTAATTTTCTGACAAAATGGCGATGACACCTATTTATTCTTCGTTTATCTGCAAATTAGCAAGGCCCGGAAAGGGTCATTTCCAGCGATCTAGGGAGTATCTTTACTCAAGAAATTTTTGTACGCTCCGCCCCAACCTGTGGTGGCGCTCCACTTAGATAGTGTCGAAAGCGCCCCTACAGACCATTCTCGCCCCCCCTGACCAAACCCCTAGCTCCGCCACTACTATAATGTACATTGTATTTGAGATTGTTGGAAGTCTATGCAATTAAATGGTGATTGTTTGCTGCATTCCTACATTTGCTACATTAATGGAACAATGGTTTAATAAGTATCAAGACCCATATAAGCTGTCCTCCTTCCACCCCTCCCCCTCCCCCCCCCTCCATCAACAAATTCCTTTTATTTATGTCATTGATACAGATCTTTGGGCTGTCTTGAGTTTGCTTTTCTACTTCCCTTTTATATTACATATATAGTTTAAACTTCACACGATCACACCAAAGAAGTTGTACACATCATAAATTGCCCCGATCAAAGCACTTCGCCTAGATCACATTAGTTGTATTGAAATGACAATTTTTATCAGTTTTCCTGCATTTTTCAATTTCTTGTATATTTTATGCTGCACAAAATATCAACAGACTGTTTACTCTTTGTGACATCATGACTGTAATCCATGACCCCGTAGACCTGCACGAACATAAATAAAATTTGTAATTAAGACGAGAGAATACCAGTTGAAGCCGTGATCATGCACTCTCAGAAAATGTCTACCGGAGTCGAGTCGAGTCAGTTAATGAACATTCATAACCTAAATTGATTAAAGCTGCAAATCTTCTAGTTATTCCTTCTCCCTTGCAGTCGCTGCGCTGTATGTTTCCGGAGTCTCTTCCAGCGTAATGATGTCAAAGTACACTGAGCTCTGCCCAATGAGGGAGGTCTTTATCATAATAGCACGATTTGGCAGCAGCAGCCTTTGGGTATTCCTCCGCAAACAACTAAAACTATAGAACATTGTTGACGAGATGAGTCACCCCCTGACACTGGTATAAAATGGCATAAAATAATAACAAACGAGGAGGGAGATCAAAAGAGAGTCATAGGCTAAATAATAGGTCTATTGAACTGGAAGAGTTTAGATTGTATATAAAGAGTAGTATACCCATTAACTATGCAGCTTTAGGTCAAAATTTAATATTAGAACTGTACTTTCATATGGACGTTAATTTCAAAATTTGGACAAAATGTCATAATATGTCAGAAAAAAAATATGATATTGAAATTGACCTAAATGAGAGGAAAGGAGAGTCAGGAAGGACAAATAGACTTTGTGATGAAATCGATTGTAAATAAACATTTAGAAGAAAGAAAAGCGATTAATGGAACAAGTTTATGATGCCAATAATTGCCTCAAATCATGCGACATGGGCGCTTCAAGTTTGCTGTGTGCATATATACTGTTTGCTAAAGTATTAATTCTTCAAAAGATCTATTTTTAACCTATGATTGTGATTCTTTTAATTGAGTACATGACAATGGTAACAATGACTCATACATTGCAAGATTATTCATATTCATCAACTTCCCTGGCTACACAGTAAATTGTACCAGAAATTAAGTTAACTACAGATATTGAAGTGGCTATATGGCAAACTGAACTGTATCTTTAAGTTTTATATGTATTATTATTATTTTAAAACATAAGCACTAATTTTATTGTTTACTTTTTTTATTTATTTTTTATTTTTACAAAGCCAATAAATTTTTCTTGTTTTCTGGATATTAAGAAGTGTCAACGTACAATAGAAAAAAGGCATAAATGTTCAATGAAGTATTGATACTATTTTCATTACATAATTAAGTTAGCTAATTTTAATAATTCTCTTAATCCCAATTATTCTAATTATTATTATTATTCTATTTATTTGGAAAAATTAGACCACACTACTATTTTTAAACATAACCACTAATTTTATATTTTCCTTTTTATTATTGTTATTTTTTATTGTTTTATTCTTAATCGCAATTATTCTATTTATTTGGAAATATTAGACCACAGGGCAGTGGAATGGGTTATTTTATATTTTCTATTGCAACTACCACCTAATAGGTGTCTCTTTCGTTTCATATTACCTTGTGTTAATAAAACCCTTTTTTCACAATACTCTAAATAACAACCATAACAAATATAGAAACACAACTGCTATGGAACCCAACTGATGTTTTGTGAAAAGGAAGTCAGGCTTTATTAACAATAACAGTTGAAAACATCGGTTAGGTATTGATTTTTTGTTACTCACGATACACAAGAAGAACCAAACTTGACCCAAAGAAGCATCTATTATTAAATTGTCTTCATTTCTCATCATTTTATATATTTTTCAATGCCAGTCTGGTCGCTTCTCATACGTCTTTAAAAACATTTGCTGGTGTCTTTAGAGGCACTGTTTTCCAACGTAATGATGTCAAAGTACACTGAGCTCTGCCCAGTGAGGGAGGTCTTTATCATAATAGCACGATTTTGGCAGCAGCAGCCTTTGGGTTTCATGCTTAAAGCTTTATGACTGAATTCATTAAAAACAGTAATAAAACTGTCACGTAAAATCTCACCAATAACCATCGAATTTCAAAAATTTTGCCAACGACTTTTCACGCCTATTATTAAAGAAATATTCCGTTCGTCATGCAGGCAAACAAAGACTCTCTTTAAGGCAGCCTGCAACCTAAATGCATCTTATTAGCTTAAAGCAATTGCCTAAAAAGGCTCAAATCACGGTTGCACGCTGCCACTCATAAATTTTATGGAATGATCCTGGCAGAGAATCTGTAAAATGTGACAAGCGGCAAAAAATGACTCAACATTGCAGGGTCGATCAGATATCGGCGCTACGGTCATTTAATCTCTGAAATAGTTATTGCACTCCATTAACCTAAATGAGAACATAAAATATTAACGTAGTTTCGTCATTGGCGATGGCACCAGGACGCCAATTTGTATTCTGGCTGTGTTTACACTGGGATACTGCTAATAGGTTCAACCTTTATATTATATCTCTAAGTGTCATAATAAAGTAAGAAGTGTTTTTGTACAATACAATGAAGGTTTAAATATTGTATCTTTATCATAAAGTATAACAAACTCAAGGACTGCATGTGCCAAACCATGCATTATGGAAATTTTGTAGGATTTTCAAGAGACCTGCTTAGTAATGTATTGACATCAGACATTTAGGTTGAATGAAGTGCACAATGAACTACATTGTTTAAAACCTTATTATTAAATAATTCAGTATTAATTAATCACAGATTGCATTCAGTTTCTATAAATCTGATTGGGTTAAATATGTACTTGTGTACTTACGTAAATCTCATGCAAACCACACTCTCACACTTAGTAATTTTCCTCATAAATAATTTGGGTTACATTTTTTTTGGCAATTTGCCAATGAGTTGATGTTCATTACTTAATTAGTACTAATAAAGGGTTACATTCAGTTCCAATTAATCTGACTGAAGTAAAGGTACTACAGTAGATTTTGCTGTATGTATAAATCTTGCAAAATGTTTTACTTAAATATTTTAAAATATAGCAATTTTCCTATAAAGATGCTTCAAGTATACTGTAACAGCTGTCATTATTTTGATTGCTTTCCAAACAGAGGGCTTTACATTTG
>KN894234.1:0-14258 GCA_000934455.1 Apostichopus parvimensis
AGGAGGGAGGTTATACCCTAAGTATACAAACTATTTAACAATTATATAGTGAGGTTTTACCCTAGGTATACTATAATAACAAAATTATATAGTGAAGAGGGAGGTTGAACCCTAAGTATACTAACTATGATAACAATTAGTGAGGAGGGAGGTTGTACCCTAGGTACATTATACTAACTACTTTTTTTCTTTTGGCAAACCGATGGTTAGGCAAGATTTTCCCATTGACTTAGTGTGGTGTTAGGCTATCATGTGGTCGAAGATAACAGCAATAACGAAAGTATTCCATGGATATCTTTTAACTGCGTCACAAGTTCAGCTAATAAACAGATAGTTAGGCTAGATTTCCCCATTGACTTAGTGTGGTATTAGGCTACCATGTGGAAGAAATTGAAAGAATTCTCACAACTGTTATTTATTCATTCGTTTATTCGTAGAAGGAAAGACTGACAAGGAATTTTACGAGATGTTACTAATTAGGATTATAGATAACTAGGGATAACTAAAAACTAATAATCGCAAGTGGCTTTTAACTAAACGTTTATTCCAAATGCGATCAAATTGCGAGAATCGCGCAATCTCGCGGCTAATGCTAACCCTGGGCCTGCATGTTTAAGAGCTATATTGGATATTTATATGGTCTGATCCAATAGAGGTGGAGAGCAAGCATAAGCAGTGGCGACAGTGCCATGTAAGTAGTGATGTTAATTATATGAAGTTATTAACAAGTTAATGAAAGAAACAAAAGCAAATAGAAATTATTGAGGAAGGTTTTATACCTTATCTTACACCTACATGTTTGAACATGAAAACATTGTCAGTAGAGAATATGATTCATTTAGTATAGCATCCAATATGTAATTTCTTGAAAATAGCGATATACGAGGGTAAACAATGTAACGGCTCTCGGGTACCTGGTTCCCGATTTTTGGACCTGTGCAAACACTAAAGGTTTCAGACTTTGACTTCTGGTGACCTCAAATAACCTGTGATCTCTAACAAAAAGCAGTTGGTCTACTACTCCACTAAGTTGCATTAACAATTTGACATTAGTGACATACTGTACCATGTATGAAGTTCATCCAAGTTATCGTAATTCAAGGTATTCACTTTGACCTCAAATGGCCTTTGACCTCTAGCACTAGTTGTACTGTACTTACTATCCATACATATTTTTAATAATGAAAGTTTCACTTTGGAAGCTAGATTGGAAGGTTTATAGACTTAAACCCTGGTGACCTCTGGTGCTGCACAATAACAACTTCTCATAAATGCTACATCCACTTATTAAGCTGTCATAACTTGTACTTTTCAAGTTAGTGTTTACAAGTCAGCATTTATACATACGTTACACTTTCACACACAAAGCCATCACCAATACGTAGATTCATAAAAAAAATTGGTTACCATACAGTAGCTGCTAAAATACTTGTCATGAATACTGATTTTTACAGTGCTTAGATCGGGTGTATTAAGAAAAGCAATTTAATTAAGTATGCTTTGAAGTCTATAAGTTTGCTTTATGGCCATCCCCATATAACCTATGCTACAGCACTGTAAAAATCTCTTAAATGTAGATTTAAACTATAGTCACATTAGAAAACATTTACAGAAAACACAAGGCATATACTGTATATACTGTACACAGTTTGAACACTTCAACTGAAATGTATTTATATGTAGGTTGGTGTGAATAAGTACAGTAGCTAAAGGACACATGAGCCAATGACATTGTAAAGCAATGAATTTTCTTACTGTACATATATAATAGATTCACCACTTTCTGACAACCTTAGATTGTTTACTTTATCTGACTCAATTGTTTGCATTAAATGACAGTCCCTCACTGATACTCTTGCAATGGGAATATCCACCCAAGTGTAAAGGGGTATGAGTCAGTGTGAGTCACATCCATCTGCATTCCACAAAACAGTATACATGTACAGGTACTGTATATATATGGATAATATTTTCAAATGCCAGCAAGACTCACAGTGGTGGCCAAAATACTCCTCCTCCTAAACAAATAAACACAGAATCTAAAAATTACAACATCTTGATACCTTGATTCGTTACAGTATGGTACAAGTACAGAAAAATGTTAAATGAACTCACATTAAATGCTTGTAAGCAGTTATCTCTACATGAAAGAACATGACAAAGGTGATCATTGATATACAACAGGATAATCAGACAGGTTGCCCTCATAATCAGTAGTTTTAAATAGTTCACATAGATAATGCAGTTCTAACCAGAAGTGCAATAGTGCAGCAAGCATTAATTAGCACTACAGTATGAATGATCAATAATGCACTACAAACATTACTAGAACTATTAATGGTCTTTACAGCAATATACGCATTACTGCATGGTTCATTTCTACTTGTTTTTCTTTCTTAAAACAATGGCTGAGTGCACTCTTTTTGGGCACTGTGTGTGGCTGAGTGGATAAAGGGTTAGCATTTGAAGCAATGAGACTTAACAATCAGGAGGTTCAGGGTTCAATCCCCGACAAGGTCATAGTAAGGTGGGTTTTTCATCAAAGAACTACATATGGTTTCCCATCTGAATTACTTTCTCGTTGAATTGGAAGCCACCAGACATGAAAATTGTAATCCATTAGCCTGGCATCTCCCACAATCGTGGTCGCTTGAAGCATCATAAAAATAACTGTCTGAAACAAATGTTTTGAAATTCTGCAAAATTTTCATAAATATTTAGCATGAACTGCAAATTGTTTCATCTCTGGTTTTCAGGGATCTTTTGATAGATCACTATGATCTTATAGGTAACTTTGCAATGCAATGCGAACAGTGTATTACCTTTGAAATGTACTAAACAATTTATTCCTGGAAAAAAAACATCAATGTGGTTGTTCTAGTACTGGTTAGTATAACAGCCACATCAGCTCCGTACCACACATAATTTCCTTTGAAACACTGAACATTTGAAACACATAGTATGGAACTGTAATCCCAAGTTACAGAGCAGTCAATCTAGTGTTGCTTACACAGTTACTAGTGGTGGATGAACATTTACTACTTGCATTCAAGGAGTCTTACCAGTCTATGGGGAGGACATGACCTAACCTTACTACTAACCACAAATCAGCTTATTCCACTGCTTGAACAAAAGACTGTATTGTTGGTAAGCAGTGAAATGCAGATTATAGAGCTGGACTTGTGGTACTTTTGACATCTGGTATCTGTAGCTAAAAGTGGCTCTAATCCTTGCATTGTTTGCCTTCTGTCTATATAGAAAGGCTGACCAATGATCAGTGTCAACTGACTACCACACTACTGTTAGACAAGTAACAGTGGTTCTCCAATTGCAATATTATAAAATAATCACATCTGTACAAATGTATCCCAAAGAGGGAAAATGCATAGTAGCTGCAATGTTTCTTGAAATTTAAACATAACAAACTTGGCATTCATAGAAATTCAAACCACATGTTAAGCTTTCAAATTTAGGTCTACCATTTAGGGTGATTTCCAGCTAATGGTACAGAAAGTCAGTATAGTGACTTCTTGAGACCAGGCATGTTAATGTACAAGTGTGTCATAAACACAAGACACGTATATTGCATTAAGGATGCACTTTGTTGTAGTGGTAACATTTTGAAGACTTTGTCAAACCTTTTAAACATATGAAACTCTTTGATAACCTGATATTAGGGACTGGGCAATGAACCAAAGCAGGAAGCAAGAAGACCTGCTTCAATTACTACTGACTGGCAAACAAAACTCTACAGTATCATTTCACTGCGATAAATTACATGCATTTCTTGTTTGAACAATGCATTCCTTAACCTTTGTTTTAGAGACACAAAAGCTGATAACAGATTTAGTGCAACTGCATATAACCTTATCTATTGTACCTGCTTACTTACAACAGACTAGACTGAGTAAGCCTAGACTAGAAGCCAGAATTCTCAAGACTGAAACTTCAGATTTGTAACATCCACAAAGTTCTGTAAACACTTATTGACAATTGCATAATGGAATCCACCACAATCAGGCTAGATTGCTTCCCACTACAATTTATGAAACTTCTACTGTATTGCTTACAGTATGGTACAATTCTATGTTAGAGTAGCAGCTCCCTGCTAATAGCCATAACTACTCTGCAATGCAATACAATCAAATGAAGAGGCTGCAACAAATTAAGTAAAACCTATATACCACAGGCCACAGCATTTGGTTACTAAAAGTAAGATTACTAATGTCAGTAAGACTCCCCTAGCAATCTGTACATCAGGTTACACAACATTTCTGCATACCAATACTTGAAGGGATAGCCCAGTGGCTGAGATTAATGATTGCTTACTAAAAATGCTGAAAAGTTTCTGCATCTATTTACGTCAAAACCACATCCTCAAACCATTTGGTATGCCAATGAAGTTTTCAAATTTGGTCCTATAGGCCATCAGCTGAAGTTAGAAATTCGCTAGTTTCGTACAAGCAACTGGGGACTAAAATTTCTCTATAACCCTGAATACATAAAGTTAAACAAAGATTCATGATCCAAAAGTTCTACATGTGATTTCCTGCAGTTTTATTGTCATTCCGCTTGTAAGTGCTATCACAATGTGGTCACATTTTCACAATATAGGAAACTATTGCAAATCATCATCACTTTGTTCTCTGATCATATGGGGTATCTGTGTAAGTTATGGAAAGTCCATTACAGCTGTTTTCTCAATATACTCACAACATACAAATGATGAATAGACCACCTCTTGAACTGGAACACTTCTGTACAGGTCTCTTTGTCAATCACAATACATTTACTTCAGTGGAAGAATTCAAGCACTTCAGAGTAGCTTCTCCTTGACCCATTGTCTTGAATCATTTACATACATGATAGTAATGCATAAAACCACCACTTTCCAGTACAAATGCTAGATAGCTAGAGTGATTCCATTTTTGGAAAAAGGAAATGTACGTAAGTATGTATGTACATACTGTATAGCGCATATTACCAACGGTCTCAATGCGCTTTACAAGAAATAAGTACAAAAATACAGCATACTGTAGGTGAACAGAAACGTAAAGATACACGAAAGGATCAAACAATTACAAGGCCCAATGAGGGTATCACGTGACGAAGTGGGCTTTTAAGATGCTTTTCAAATTGTCTATGGTAGGGAAATCCCTCATGTGGGTGGGGAGAGTGTTCCAGAGTTTGAGGGCTGTAAATTGAAAAGAAAGCTCACTGTAAGTTATAGTTTTAATTTTTGGTGGCTTTAGGAGAATAGCACTGTTAGATCTGAGTGAGCCAGTTGGAATTTGTAAGGTGAGTAAGTCCGAAATTAGTTTGGTGCAAAACCATGGATGGGAGCGGTGCTTTGAATGCACTGATGCTTAGAGACTTGGTAAGTAGGAAGACCAAATAAAAGGCTGTTACAAGTCAAGTCTGGATGAAACAACAGCATGGATTAGTGTCTCAGACGACTTTTGATCAAGGTATTTGCAAATTTGGCTAATGTTTCTAATAGCTTGTGAAGTAGAGCGGCAGATATTATTTACATGAGGCACCAATGTGAGTTTATCATAAAAAAAAAACACCCAGATCTTGAACAGAGGGAAAGGGAGATATACAGGAATCGCTAATCTTGACAGAAGTTTAAAGCGGTGACATTACAGAACAGTGACGAAACATGCATCAATTTGTTTCGTTGAGAATTTGTTTGTTGTTCACACACCAAGATTTTATTTTTTTAATGCATGATTCAAGTTTCCCAATAGTATGATCCTTTTCATCAATATTCATTGACACATTAACTTGTGTTTCACCTGCATAATTCATCCAGGTTGCAGACCGTGAGATGGGAGGTATAATATGTGTATATAGGTCATCCAAGCACTAATCCTTGTGTAATTTGATATTGAAGATAGCAGGGTGAAGAATGTTTATCATTAATGGTAACAGTCTGCGAGTTGTTTGTGAAATAAGATTGTATCCAATTAAGAGTAATGCCTTCAAAACCTTACTCGGTGTGCAGCCTATCAAACAGAATTTGGTGGTCGATAATGTCAAAGGCTGCACTAAGGTCGAGGAGGACGAGAAGAGATTCTTTGTGGCTGTCAGTGGCCAGGAGATCATCATTAAAGATGCATAACAGGGCAGTTTCCGTTGAATGATTCTTTTGGTAGGCAGATTGGAGGGAGTTATGAAGTGACTTAGCACATAGATATATTCCTGAAGTTGCAGAGAAGCAGCTTTTTCAATCAGTTTCCAATTATTTTTTCAATTAGAGATTGGACGATAGTTTTGAAGTGTCTAGAATGATTTTTTGGTGATAGGAGTAACCATTTCGGATTTTAAGGATGATGGGAAGGTACCAGAGCTTAGTGAAAAATAATTATTTTCAACACAACTGACAGAGGCTAGTCAAGACTTGAATGCAGATTCAGTACCAACGAAGCTCTCCTTTCTCAAAGAATGGATGATCGTCGATGGATGATCGTCGATGTGACTAAATGTGCAAATCCTAGCTTATGGTCACACATACTGTAATACTACACTTGGTATCACAGACCTTCGATCATCTTCACAATCTCTCTCTGACTAGGCCTAATAGCGTAACTTAATTAGTGTTTACACAGGTCCAAAAATCGGGAACCGGGTACCTTGTTAGCTTTTCCTTCTATGAAATAAACGAATGAGTAAGTAATAATTTCTTCCACATGGTTGCCTAACACCACACTAAGTCAATGAGAAATCTAGACGGCGAAGCCTAACCATCTGTTTATTCGCTGAAATTATGACGCAGTTATAAGATATCCATGGATTACTTACATTATTGCTGTTACGTTCGACCACATGGTTGCCTAACAACACACTAAGTCAATGGGGTATCTAGCCTAGCCATCTGTTTATTAGCTGAAATTGTGACGCAGTTATAAGATATCTATGGAATACTTTCGTTATACTAAGTCAATGGGAAATCTGCCTAACCATCGGTTTGCAATTTTTTTTTTTTTTAAAGTCACACTTTGCGTAGGATTCGGGTAATAAATTAGGAACCGGGTAGTATCGCATCGGGTGGTTACCTTCGTTATTGCTGTTATCATCGACCACATGGTAGCCTAACACCACACTAAGTCAATGGGAAATCTGCCTAACCATCAGTTTGCCAAATTTTTTTTTTTTAAATCACACTTTGCGTAGGATTCGGGTAATAAATTAGGAACCGGGTAGTATCGTGTCGCGCGGGTACCCGGGTATCCGGATAACCCGTGCAAACACTAAACTTAATAACAGTAGAACTAGGTCTCTTACTAGGCCACTAATATCGCACTAAGACCCAGGCTACTAACAATTAGCTCAAGTTCCGACTGTCATTTGATGAAGTTGATCAAAGGAACACTGACATACAGGTACCATCTTTAATTGAGAAAATAATCTTGTTTCAAAAGTCCATATGAAAATAGTTGTCTAGTGATGAAACCTAAGACTAACATAGAGGAAGGATTAAGTCGAGAAGAAAACCGGTATCTCTTCTAGCACAGCCTACTATCTAACAGGATTAATTCATATTGTATACCTTACCAATGCATTGCCACTCTGACGTGACCATGGAGCTAAATAAATACAGGCCATGAGGCAGTTATTTTTATGATCACTGATGTCAGAGAAGTCCGCAAGGGTTTATGGATTACAACTTGTGGCTTCCAATTCAACAATTTAACCCAAATTTTACCATTTTTATGCTGTTCCCATTAGTTTTATCAACTACAACTGTCATTTGCTTGCTAAATGACATATTTCTTAGATGAACATCACTAGTGGTTCATTGAAATATAAAGAAAAACATAACACCAAATGATCAAACATTTTTTATCTTATGTACATTTTTTTTTCCATTTTCGGTACATATAGAATCCCTTTACTTTTAGTAATGTAATTAGTCCAGCACATACTTAATGAAAATACCACAAACACACATCTCTTATGATGATACAAAAGATCAGTGATTCCATTTTGTTTTTGAATTTTGGAGTATTAAAGTGCCTGACTCCATCATTGGCATGTTAAGCTCCTGCATGTTACGGTCACATTTACTTTCATGAGCTGCAATGTCCATACACAAGCATGCTACCTACAAGACGCATTTCACAAATCACCTTAAAGATGATAACCACAGCGGTTTACTGTAACAAACTACTAGGGTGCATCGGTATAAGCAAAAACAGGTACTACAGTATACCGAGAATTTTTGCACAACTGATACTTAGAGCATATGGACACTAGCCTTGCCTACATGTATTTGCGGTTTTATGACCACGATTTTTCCATCTATGTTTTCTCTGTTGCAGCAACTTATTTAAAGATTTGATTAGAATGAAATAAAGTACGAAAAATCAGTGTTGTTTATGTGTCTTTCATTTCAAGTTGGACCCTATTAAAAGTATTATAAACTCACACCTTTATCCAACACTTGTCCAGCGATTGGAATGTTTCCCATTCTAACATTAGTACTATCATACTATATTACACTATTTAATGGTTTTCTATGAAAATCATTGTATTGGAATCTCATAGGCCTTAGTTTTCATTCCTCAAACCCTTTCACCCCGTCTCAAACCAACCACAAGAAAGATGGGCCTACATGATCTACTGAATGTAATCAGCACTGTACTGTGTGTAGTAGTAGCACAGATATGTGTACCCTGCCTAAACAGTAACAGCGTGAATGTACAGTACACTCCACTGCAGGGCCCAGTCCAACCACAAGCAGTAGCATATAATCGGTATATTCAGATAGCAATGCTCAGCATCTGTATAAGAACGACCAGGTTTATTTGCATCTTTTTTTACACTCTGCACCTCCATTGTCATCAAACATGTGCAGGGCTGTGCATTAACTTTTAAATCAACTTGCCAAATCGGGCAAGTAGCTTCAAGAATTCACTTGCCCTGATAATTGTTTACTTGAGCAGAAATGAGAGAAAATAAACAGAGAATATGAGACCATATGTTTTATTGTCATAGGCACTGCTATTTGTTTGGATTGCCCACTTTGTGTTTTATGGCTTTTTCGGATGATAGTGATGCTGAATATTTTGATGTTAGTGTTTACTTGCACTATTGTTCTAAGAAATGTGTTTTAATATTTGTGCTGCTGTGTTGAATTACCAAGACCAGTTTTGATGAGCGTCTCCAATGTGACTATGTCATTTCCTTGTTCTTATTTATGATATTGTTTTACCTTTCACTCAGCAATTGAAACAACATGTGTGAGAATGTAAGGCTAACATAACATCAATCAAGTTGAGCTTGATTAAAATCAAGACTTAAACCAATGAATGTTAGAAAAAATACTGTGATAATTTTAATTTTAACATTGGGAAAGTCCATGCAATAAATAGTTAAATTTGATACAGGTTGCCTGTATGTTTTGATTCAATTTGTGTGTGTTGTTGCTATGAAGTGCACAATGGTTCGTGAACCGTTCTTTTTCCTGCCGCAACTTTATTATTTTTTTGTTAACCCCGGCATCCCCGTCCCCGCATAATATACCTAGGCCTGTAGTATACAATAAAGAGAACATCATCAGCAGAAGGCTTGCTTATATGCAATGCAAATTCTCAGTACCACTGCATTATCCGACATTCTTTTTTTAAACCTTAATCCTGTTCTGAATAGACCTTACTGTTAGAGGCCTTCTCTCTTTCTGATTGCAGTTCTCATTGTTGTATGGTGTACTGATCAATATAATCTCTTACTACAAAGAGGTGTGACAAACCACATATTCCATCAAGAGAATCAGATTTGTTTTAGGAAGAAAGTGTCTCAAAACTTCTACGAATACTATGTTATTAAAGACAAAAGAAATTAATGCCAAAATACCAACAAACATTGTTACGAATGCAGGTTTCAATTCCCCACTGTAGGCCTAATACAGTGTTTTAATAAGCACATAGCGATAAGCCCCACAAATGTCCTTAGAATACAATCCAATAAATGAAAAGAAACCTAATTCATGTTAGCAACAATCTCTTAAACGAAGCTATTTAGTTTGACAGGATTCACAGCACTGTATCTGTTGCACCGATAAAATTTTGACAAAACAGACACCTTTGGTTCTTTATTCCTTCCATTTTCCAAACTTTGAAATATATATATTAATTAATCTCTTTCATCTCTCACGTTGTACACTCAAATGTAAACGATCAATACACTTGTTTGCACAATGCATATATCATACAGCCATAAATGTTTCGTTGTTGTCCATCTGAAATGTAATGTGTCAATTTATTACATTACATCGGCAACTTGAACGTTCCTAAAATGGTCGGTATAAACTAGTCTAGATTTGCATTGACTGTATAACACAGAAATTCTGTTCAATATAAATTTTAAACACAGATTCAATCATGAAAAAATGTTTGAAATTTAAGCGTCCTTTTTTTACACGATTTGGTACCATAAAAAACTGATCGCAGAAACCGCGAACATTTGTCTAAATTTCATACAAAAATTTGCTGTTGAATATTTGTATCAAGGTTTGACATAACAGATGGTATCGATGGCAAAAAACCGTTGTGCCCTTGCTGTTTTCCTAGGTGCCCCATGTCCTTTATGTTTTGCCGTCAGTGCCCTGTACAGTGCGAGCAGTACACCAAGTTACACTATAGAGTAACCCAAAAATCTTGGGGAGATTTTGTTTGATTCATCCTAAGCAATGCTTGATGCTGCGATTTCTTTCACTTTCTCATGAGTTTCAGCAGACTCCCGTACCTGTTACATACAGTTCAAACATAAATGTCGTTGAGATCGTTCTTTATGTTTCCTTCGCAAGGACTTTGCTCTTCAATGTTCTTTTCACTTCCACACAGTAAGTCAATGGGACTTCTCCATTGAGTAGACTGTATGCGAGAATCTCACAGTAAATTGACTTGTCGAGTGAAACGTGACTTGATTTAGTAGATCTATTTAAGTTCTGGTACTCCGCAATAAATTAGGCGAGAATGTTAATAAGAGAACCCCTTAATAGAAATAGTAAACTCCACTTTGGAAAAGATATGTCAACAATTAGTTGGAAAAAGTAGTGATGTATCATGTCATACAGCACATACCACATAAGGAAAGGGGTGATTGATTATTAATATGTATGTACAGGACTTTCAAGGTAAAAGTCACTTTGCGCTGCACTGTAGTGTATACTGAATATCAACAACGTGAGCATTAAAAAGTTTTCCGTATTTCCGATATACTAAAATGAACTAAGAATTGTGTTGACCAAAAATGCCATCAGTGCCCTTCCTCAGATACATTTTTGCCATCATGCCCTTCCCATTTGCCGTCAGTGTTGGAAAACCTTGTTCAATTTCCCGCGAACAAACTGCCAATTTCCCTCCCGAGTTCGCGCAGCGAACACACCGAGCACGCATAGCGTGCGAGCATAATGGCGTGGGGTCCAGGGGCCCGCCTTAGTGCCCCGGTGGGGTCATGGGGTGAAACCCCTTGTGGGGGGCCATCGGGCGAACGCCCCCGAAAAAATTTGGTATTTTGGCGTGTCTGGCGATAAAAAATTCGCGCTGAGGATGCAAAATACTGACAACTTTTTTAATTTAAATTGTCACGAAACTGATGAAAATTTTAAAATGACAAGTTAGAGTAGCTATATTATGTTATAAAATGAAAAGAGATTTAATCTGTCTTACAATCTTTAATAAGTTTAACTTACAAAACTTCCGATATTATGAAACAACAACGTTCGGCAAAGCCCCGTTTCTAGACTGCCTAACAATGAATAGCTTGCACTATACGTACATCAATTTACAACTCTAGTGTTTAACCCTACTTAAATACTACGGTAGGCTACATGTGCTTCGAATTTTCCCAGGTACCTTGCCAAACAGTGTGAGCTCATCCCCTGTCTAACACCTGTTTTTTAACATTTTTGGCACGTTTCCAAGAAACGTTTCATGGAGTAGACTGTTTTGGCTCCACTCTAGAATTAATTAGGTCAGCCAGTAAAGGATCGGTAAAATTATGCGAATTATTATCTAGACACTCAAGAAAAGTAGGTAAAATATCCCCGTAACATTTAGGTAAGTAAAACACACCTCAAGCCAACCGACTCCTCCGCATGAACAAAACAATTTATGATACACGAGGCACAGTCCATACCATACACGCATAGCACGATATCAAGGCCCCTACAGTAGCTATGGCCATCTTTATGAAAGTAAACCTTGTAATCGCATGTTTTAGGCCACTTGGCATGATTAACTGAATGCTTAATATGGTTTCTGGATGTTCTTGTAGAAAACGTCAACTTCGCAAAATACAATTAGTTGTGTTTTTGTAGTTACGTGAAATCCCTAACCGACGAGGTGGTTAGGCATTTTTAGGTATTTTTGCATTGCTGTTTTTTAGGTTTATGTCAAGCCCTGTTGGAGGATTTGTGAAATGGCATAAAATCATAGAAATTCGAAGAAAATCGCACAAAATTCTACAAATTTAAAGAATTTTGATTCTTTGAAATTGTACGGGAGTTAAACAATCACAGTACTGTATAAGATCACAGTACTCCTATTTTATCAATCAAAAATACATTTTCCCTAGACTATCCCTTGCAGTGTCTAGCCCGAAATGAAAGGGTAACAAATACTATAGTACATATAGTGTTCAGAAAGGAAGGTCACTTCCCCACATCATTTAAACAACATTTGATCTTGAAAATAGTTATGTTATGTAGTTATGTTGTTTCATCAGCTCTTAATGGGTTAAATAAATGAGAAGAGGTGTTACTTACTGTTGCTGGACTTGAGGTCCCGATGAATTATTGGGATAACAGCTCTTTCATGAAGATAATGCATTCCTTCAGCTATCTGAAATGCCCAGTCTACTAGAACATTTGGAGGCAGGCCCATCCTCTTGTTAGATAGCACACGGCTAAGAGGACCCCCTCTTGCATATTCGAGCACAAGACATATATGAGGTTTTACAAGGCAAGCTCCAAAACAACCAATAATGTTAGCATGTGCAAGTAAACTGAAGAGTGTAGCTTCCTGAGTAACTGTGGACACAATCTGATCAAGGTCCTCTTCAGTATCTGTTCTTGCAACTTTCACAGCAACTTCTTGGCCCGTCCAGAAACCTCTGTGAACCTGACCAAACCCCCCCATTCCTATCATCTCACTAAGGATGATTTCTGAATAGTCTATTTCTTGGACTCCATATAATTTGAGTTTATTAGGTATAGTATGGGGCGTTGTTACAAAGTTGTTTGGGAAGACCCCCACCTTGTCATTTACCTTGCCTTTCCACCAGCCATCGTCTCCTGTCACATCATGATCTTTGGAGATTATCTCCACAAGATCACCTTGTCTTAGTGTCAATTCATCCCCATGTTGAGCATGATAGTCAAAAATGGCTGTGCATAAACTGGTCTCCTTGTCTGGCAGTGATGATGACAGTGATGCTTCAGAGCTGGAGCTGATACCAGATGCATTGCTACTAGACATTGTGCTTTCATATTCTGCACAGAATCACTTGATATATAATTTAATCCAATGGATGAAATGTAAGCAAAATGCATCATTTCTCCACTGGAAGGTCATCTCTACCTGTGAGTTAAAGTTAACTTGTTCTGAAGCATCCTTCTGTTGTTAATATTATGCACTGAGTGTTGTAAAAGGGAATGCAGGTGTATTTTTGATTTGAAGTTCCTCTAAATATAACATTCTGACCTACTGTGCGGAGTTGTAGAAGTAAGACCTGTTCTAATGAGAATGTACCATGTAATGATAAAACTACCATTGGAAAAATTATCTTGCTTTCATCCAATCAGACCACATCACGACCATCATGTCAGTTTTCAGCATACCGATATCCTTGCCTTCATAATAGATAATACCTAAGGAAAAAACAAATAATGTAAAAAAAGTCAGTAAATACAGTAGAAGAAAGGTATTTCTAACTGATTCTTCTGATTCTATATATATTGCATATAGTATTCGACCCGTTGTATGACAATCGGTTTTACCGATTACCGATTAATTCCTGTGACAATCGGCCGATGCCGATTACCAATTACCGATTATTTCAAAATTTTCGTGGAACTGGCCTAATGTATGATTTAGTGTTATATGCATGATTACCAACTTCTAGGCCAATACAATCAAAGATGTAAATGAACGACTTAACTTTTCACAGTAAAGATTAATGGAGCAAGTAAAGAACACTGTAATACATACATGGGGCGATGTACGATTATAACGAGGAGTCGCAATATTGCA